>CABHPH010023453.1:0-16992 GCA_902168325.1 Peromyscus nudipes | reverse complement strand
AAGAAAATCATGAAAAAGTAATTAAACAGGTGAGGGAAACAGCTCAAGACCTGAAAAGGGAAATAGAAACAATGAAGAAGACACAAACAGAGGGAATGCTGGAAATAGAAAATCTGAGTAAACAAACAGGAAACACAGATGCAAGCATAACCAAAAGAATACAAGAGACAGAAGAGAGAATCTCTGGTGTGGAGGATACAATAGAGGAAATAGATTCGTCAGTCAAAGAAAATACCAAAGACAAAAAAGTCAAAACACACAATGTCCAAGAAATCTGGACACCATAAAAAGACCCAACCTAAGAATAATAGGGATAGAAGAAGGGGAAAAATACCAACTCAAAGGCACAGAAAATATATTCAACAAGATCATAGAAGAAAACTTTCCCAACTTAAAGAAGGAAATACCTATGAAGGTACATGAAGTCTATAGAACACCAAACAGACTAGACCCCCTAAAAAGTCTCCTTGCCACATAATAAATAAACAACTAAACCTACAGAATAAAGAAAAAATATTAAGAACAGCAAAGGAAAAAGGCCAAGTGACTTATAAAGGCAAAACCATCAGAATAACACCTGATTTCTCAATGGAGACTTTGAAAGCCAGAAGAACCTGGACAGATGTAATACAGACACTAAGAGACTATGAATGCCAGCCTAGCCTAATATACCCAGCAAAACTTTCAATCACCATAGACGGAGAGAACAAGACATTCCAAGACAAAGCCAGATTTAAACAATACCTATCTACAAATCCAGCCCTACAGAAAGCACTAGAAGGAAAATTCCAACCTAAGGAAGTCAGATACACCCATGAAAACACAGGCAATAGATAACCCTCCAGCAGTAAACCCCAAAGAAGAGAAGTACACACACACTACCACCAAAAGATAACAGGAACTAACAATCACTGTTCATTAATATCCCTTAATATCAATGGACTTAATTCACCTATAAATAGACAGAGGCTAACAGAATGGTTATGAAAGCAGGACCAATCTTTCTGCTGCATACAAGAAACACACCTCAATTTCAAACATAGACAATATCTCAGAATAAAAGGCTGGGAAAAGTCTTTCCAATCAAATGGTCTTAGGAAGAAAGCTGGTGTAGCCATCTTAATATCCAGCAAAATAGACTTCAAACTAAAATCAGTCAAAAAAGATCAAGGAGGACATTACATACTCATCACAGGAAAGATCCACCAAGATGAAGTTTCAATTCTGAACATTTATGCCCCAAACACAAGGGCACCCACATATGTAAAAGATACATTACTAAAGCTTAAATCACATATAGAAACCCACACATTAATAGTGGGAGATTTCAACACCCCACTCTCACCACTGGACAGATCTCCCAAATCGAAACGTAACAGAGTAATAAAGGACTTAACTGATGCTATGACTCAAATAGACTTAATCGATATCTACACAAAATTCCATCTTAACAAAAAAGAATATACCTTGTTCTCAGCACCCCATGGAACCTTCTCTAAAATCGACCACAAACTTGGCCACAAAGCAAATCTCAACAGATACAAAACAATTGCAATAACCTCCTGCATTCTATCAGACCACTATGGTTTAAAGTTAGACTTCAACAACAACAAAAATTACAGAAAGCCTACAATCTCATGAAAACTTAATAATGCTCAACTGAATCACCAATGGGTGAAGGAAGAAATAAAGAAAGAAATTAAGACTTCCTAGAGATCAATGAAAATGAAGACACCACATACCCAAACTTATGGGACACTATGAAAGCAGTGCTAGGAGGAAAATTCATAGCACTAAATGCCCACATAAAGAAGTTGGAGAAATCTCACACTAGTGACTTAACAGCACACCTGAAAGCTCTAGAACAAGAAGAAGCAAAGTCACCCAGGAGGAATAGACACCAGGAAATAATAAAATTGAGGGCTGAAATAATAAAATAGAAACAAAGAGAACAATACAAAGAATCAGTGAAACAAAGAGTTGGTTCTTTGAGAAAATCAACAAGATAGACAAGCCATTATCCAAACTAACCAAAAGACAGAGAGAGAGCATTCAAACTAGCAAAATCAGAAATGAAAAGGGAGACATAACAATTAATTGAGGAAATCCAGAGAACCATCAGGTCATACTTTAAAAACCTTTACTCCACAAAACTGGAAAATCTAAAAGAAATGGATAGTTTTCTGGATAGGTACCACATACCTAAGTTAAATCAAGACCAGATAAACTATTTAAATAGACCAACAACCCCTAAGGAAATAGAAACAGTCATTAAAAGTCTCCCAACCAAAAAAAAAAATCTCAGGACCAGATGGTTTCAGAACAGAATTCTACCACATTTTCAAACAAGAGATAATACCAATACTTTTTAAATTGTTCCACACAATAGAAACAGAAGGAACATTACTAAACTCCTTCTATGAGGCTACAATTACCCTGATTCCCAAGCAAAACAAAGATACAACAAAGAAAGAGAACTACAAACCAATCTCCCTCATGAACATTGATGCAAAAATACTCAATAAAATATTGGCAAACAGACTCCAAGAACACATCAAAACAATTACGCACCATGATCAAGTAGGCTTTGTCCCAGAGATGCAAGGGTGGTTCAACATACAAGAGTCTGTCAATGTAATACACCATATAACCAAACTGAAAGAAAAAACCCATATGATCATCTTACTAGATGCTGAAAAAGCCTTTGACAAAGTCCAACACCCCTTCATGATAAAAGTCATGGAGAGATCAGGAATACAGGGAACATACCTAAACAAAATAAAGGCAATTTACAGCAAGCCAATAGCCAACATCAAAGTAAATGGAGAGAAACTCAAAGTACTTCCACTAAAATCAGGAACAAGACAAGGCTGTCTACTCTTCCAATTCAAATACTTGAAGTTCTAGCCAGAGTACTAAGACAACATAAGGAGATCAGGAGATACAAATTGGAAAGGAAGTCAAGCTTTGACTATTTGCAGATGACATGATAGTATACATAAGTGACCCCAAAAATTCAACCAAGGAACTCATACAGCTTATAAACACCTTAAGTAATGTAGCAGGATACAAGATTAACTCTAAAAATCAGTAGCCATCCTAAATACAAATGGCAAATGGGCTGAGAAAGAAATCAGAGAAACATCACCATTTACAATAGCCACAAATGATATAAAATACCTTGGGGTAACTCTAACTAAGCAAGTGAAGGACCTATATGAAAAGAACTTTAAGTACTTGAAGAAAGAAATTGAAGAAGATGTCAGTAAATGGAAAGAGCTCCCATACTCATGGATAGGTAGGATTAACATAGGAAAAATGGCAATCTTACCAAAAGCAATCTAGAGATTCAATGCAATCTGCATCAAAATCCCAACACAATTCTTCACAGACCTGGAAAGAAAAATACTCAACTTCATATGGAAATACAAAAAACCCAGAATAGCCAAAAGAATCCTGTACAATAAAACAACCTCTGGAGGCATCACGATCCCTGACCTTAAGCTCTGCTATAGAGCTACAATAATAAAAACAGCTTGGTACTGGCATAAAAACTGACATGTGGACCAATGGAACTGAACTGAAGACCCTGACATTAATCTGGACACCTATGAACATATGATTTTCGACAAAGAAGCCAAAACTGTACAATGGAAAAAAGAAAGCATCTTCAACAAATGGTGCTGACATAACTGGATGATAACATGTAGAAGACTGCAAATAGATCCATATCTGTCACCATGCACAAAACTTAAGTCCAAGTGGATCAAAGACCTCAACATAAATCCAGTTACTCTGAACCTGCTAGAAGAGAAAGTAGAAAGTATTCTTGAATGCATTGGCACCGGAGATCACTTCCTAAATATAACTCCAGCCACACAGACACTGAAAGAAACAATTAATAAATGGAACTTCTTGAAACTGAGAAGCTTTTGTAGGGCAAAGAACAGAGTTAATAAGACAAAATGACAGCCTACAGAATAGGAAAAAACTTCACCAACCCCACATATGACAGAGGGCTGATATCCAGAATATAAAAAGTACTCAAGAAATTAGACAGAAAAATACCCAACAGTTCAATTAAAAAATGGACAATAGAACTAAACAGAGAATTCTCAACAGAGGAAGCTCAAATGGCTGAAAGACATTTAAGGAATTGCTCAACATCCTTAATCATCAAAGAAATGGAAATCAAAATGACTCTGAGATTCCACCTTACACCTGTCAGAATGGCTAAGATCAAAAACACTGAAGACAGCTTAAGTTGGTGGGAATGCAAACTTGTACAGCCAATTTGGAAATGAATATGGGGCTTTCTTAGAAAATTGGGAATCAACCTCCTTCACAACCCAGCTATACCACTCTTGGACATATACCCAAGAAATGCTCAATCATACCACAAGGACACATGCTCGACTATGCTCATAGCAGCATTATTTGTAATAGCCAGAACATGGAAATAACCTAGATGCCCTTCAACTGAAGAATGGATAAATAAAATGTGGTACATATACATAATGGAGTACTTTCTCAGCAGAGAAATACAATGACATCATGAAGTCTGCAGGCAAATGGATGGAACTAGAAAATATCATCCTGAGTGACGTAACCCAGACTTAAAAAGACAAACATGGTATGTACTCACTCATAAGTGGATACTGGATATAAAGCAAAGGATAACCAGACTGCAACTCACAACTCCAGGGAAGCTACCAGTAAAGAGGACCCTAAGAAAGACACAGCGATCGCCCAGCGGCATTGAAATGGATGAGGTCTACATGAGCAAACGGAGGGTGTGGGGGTAATGGAGGGCAAGAGTCAGGGGCAAGAGAGCTTAGGGGAGCAGGTGGTCTCAGCTGGATCAGGAACAGTGTGGAAGAACAAGGAAAGAAAGAGACACCATGATAAAAGAAGCCCCCATGGGAATAGGAAGAAGCAGAGTGCTAGAGAGGTCCCCAGAAATCCACAAAGATACCTCTATTATAGACTACTGGCAATGCTCTAGAGAGTGTCTGGGCTGACCTACTCTGGTGATCAGATGGCTGAACACCCTGTCATGATAGAACTCTCATCCAGTGACTGGTAGAAGCAGATGCAGAGATCCACAGCCAAACCCCAAGTGGAGCTCCAGGAGCTCAACTAGCGTGAGAGAGGAGGGATTATATAAGCAAGAGATATTGAGATAATGATTGGAAAAAGCACAGGGACAAATAGCCAAAAAAAGCAGAAACACATAGACTGTGAACCAATAGCTGAGGAGCCCCCAACTGGATCAGGCCCTCTGGATAAGTGAGACAGTTGATGAGCTTGAACTGTTTAGGTGGCCCCCAGGCAGTGGGACCGCAACCTGTCCTTGGTGCATGAACTGGCTTTGTGGAACCTAGGGCCTATGATGAGACACTTTGCTCAGCCTTGGTGCAGGGAGAAGGGGAGTGGACCTGCCTAGACTGAATCTACCAGACTGGGCTGAATCCCCAGAGGAGTCCTTGCCTTGGAAGAAGTGGGAATGGGGGGTGGATTGGGGGGAAGGCTGGAGGGTGGGAGGAAGGAGGACAGGGGAATCTGTGGCGGATATGTAAAATTAAATTGATTATAAAATAAAAATATTTATTAAAAAAAGAAGCTTACAGAATACCAAATAGACTGGGCAAGAAAAAAAAGTCCCCTCACTACATAATAATCAAAATACTAAACATACAGAATGAAGAAAGACTATTAAAAGTTACAAAAGAAAAAAAGCCAACTAACATATAAAGGCAGATCTATTAGAATTACACCTGTCCTACAGAAGGTACTAGAAGGAAAACTCCAACCCAAGGAGATTAACTATACCCACAAAAGAAAACACAGGCAATAGATAATCTCACATCAGCAACACCCCATGAAGGGAAACACACACAAACATACACATATACCACCACTCCCAGAACCACCACCAACAAAACAACAGGAATTAACAACCGTCAGTCTCTCAATATCAATGGACACAATTTTTTAATAAAAAGACACAGACTGAGAATCGATAAGAAAACAGGATCCATCTTTCTGCTGCATACATAAAGATATCTCAACCTCAAAGACAGACATTACCTCAGAGTAAAGAGTTGGAAGAATATTTTCCAATCAAATGAACTTAAGAAGCAAGCTGGTGTAGCTATCCTAATATCTAACAAAATAGACTTCAAACTAAAATTAATCAAAAGAGGTGGAGAAGAACATTTCATATTCATCAAAGGAAAAAATCCATCAAGGTGATGTCTCAATTATGAACATATCTGTCCCAAATACAAGGACACCCACATTTGTTAAATAAACATTACATAAAGCTTGAAATTCACTTTGCACCCCACACATTTGTGATGGGAGACTTCTACACCTCACTATCAACAATGGGGAGCTCTTCTAGATAGAAACTAAACAGAAAATTAAGGAAACTAACAGATGTTATGACTCAAATGGACCTAAGAGATATCTACAGAACGTTTTAACCAAGCACAAAGGGATATACTTTCTGCTCAGCACCTAATATAAACTTCTCCAAAATTGACCACATACTCAGTCACAAAGCAAATCTCAACAGGTACAAAAAAACTGGAATCAGATCGTATGGATTAAAGTTGTAGTACAACAACAACACAACTAAGAAAGTCTACAAACTCACAGAAACTGAGCATCTCTCAACTGAATTACCAATGGCTCAAGGAAGAAATAAAACAATTAAAGACATCCTAGAATTAATTGAAAATGAAGGCACAATATACCTAAACTCATGGGACACAATGAAAGCAGTACTAAGAGGAAAGTTCATATCACTAAATGCCTACACAAAGAATTTGGAGAAATCTCACACCAGCAACTTAACAGTGTACCTGAAAGCTCTGGAACAAAAACAAGCAAACATGCCCAAGAGGAGTAGATGACAGGAAACAATCAAACTTTGGGCTGAAATCAAGAAAATAGAACAAAGAGAACAATACAAAGAATCAATGAAAGAGTTTGTTCTTTGAAAAAATCAACAACATAGACAAACCCTTATCCAAACAAACTAAAAGACACAGAGAGAATATACAAATTAAAAAAATCAGAAACAAAAAGGGGGACATCACAACAAACCCTGAGGAAATCCAGAGAATTTTTAGGTCAGACTTCAAAAACCTGTATTCCACAAAATTGGAAATTCTAAAACAATGGACAGATTTCTTGATAGATACCATATGCCAAAATCAAATAAAGACCAGATAAGCAATTTAAATAGACATATAACCCCTAAGGAAATAGAAACACTCATTAAGAGTATCCCAAACAAACAAACAAAACCACGGACCAGATGGTATCAACCCAGAATCCTACCAGGCTTTCAAAGAAGAGCCAATACCAATACTCCTCAAATTATTCAACATAATAGAAGCAGAAAGAATGTTGGTAACTTCTTTTTATGAGGCTACAGTTACCCTGATACTCAAACTACACAAAGATTCAAAAAAGAAAGAGAATTACAGACCAATCTACTTTAGGAACTTGGTGCAAAAATACCTAATACAATGCCTACAAACTGAATCCAATAATACATCAAAAAGATCATCCAACATGAACAAGTGGGCTTCATCCCATAAATGCAGGGATGGTTCAACATATGAAAATCTATCATTACAGTCTACTACAAAAACAACCTGAAAGAAAAAAAAAAACACACGATCATCTCATTAGATGTTGAAAAAGCCTTTGACAAAATTCAACACCCCTTCATGATAAAAGGCTTGGAGAGTTCAGGGATATAAGGCACATAACTAAACATAATAAAAACAATTTACAGCCAGCCAATAGCCAACAAAATATTAAATGGAGAGAAACCCAATGCAATTCCACTAAAATCAGAAACAAGATAAGGCTGTCCGCTCTTTCCTTATCTAGTCAATGTAGTATTTGAAGTTCTATCTAGAGCAATAAGACAACAAAAGGAGTTCAAGGGTATACAAATTGGAAAGGAAGAAGTCAAAATATCATTACTCACAGATGATATGATAGTGTACATAAGCAACCCCCAAAATTCTACCAGAGAACTCCTACAGCTGAGAAACACCTTGGGTGAAGTGGGTATATACAAGATTAATTTAAAAAATCAGTAGCCCTCTTACATACAAATGATATATAGGGTAAGAAAGAAATTAGGGAAGCAACTCCTTTCACAATAGCCACAAATTTTGGGGACCCACAGCCAAACATTGGGTCAAACTTGATGGATCCTGCTGAAGAGAGAGAAGAAGGAGTTTATGGAGCCAAGAGGTCAAGGACATCACAAGGGAACCTACAGAAACAACTCACCTAGGCTCATAGGAGCTCATAGATTCCGGACTGACAACCAGGGAAACCGCATGGGACTAAACTAGGCCCTCTACCTATGAATGACCATTGTGTAGCTTGGTCTACTTTTGGAACTCCTGGCAGAGGGTACAGAGGCTGTCCCTAAAGCTTTGTCTGGATTTTGGGAATCTGTTTCTCATACTAGATTGCCTTGCCCAGCCTTAATAAAAGGGGAGGAGCTTAGTTCTACCACAACTTAATATGCCATACTTTGTTGATACCCATGGGAGGCCTGTCACTTTCTGAACAGAAACAGAAGAAGAGCAGATGAGGGTGGGTGAGGGAAGGGGGGATTTGAGGATAGGACTGAGAGGGGTAACTGTGGTTGGGCTGTAAAACAAGGAATAAATTTAATTAATATAAAAAGAATATTTAAAGACATATTAAGCTCGAAAACCTAAAACAAATGGACATTTTTATTGATTCATCAAAATCATCAAAGTTAAACCAAGAATAAATGAACAACTTAAAATGTCCCGGGAATTGGCAAGTAGAGCTGAAGATGGCGGCTGCCGCCAGTGGGCAGTGAGTGAGAGCAAAATTGGATGATGAACTGATGTGGAAATAAGAGGAACAGGCCCACAAAGAAAGACGTCAAAAAAGGTATACGGAAAAAGAGAAAGATAAAAATTCAGAGACAAAAGATAGATGGATTAATTTAAGTTAAGAAAAGCTGGCTAGAGCATCAAAGTTTCTCTGCCTTCCTCAGGAATCCGCGGTTTGGATCAATCCTTTCCACGCGGTCTTCCCAGGCCTGCGGGTGAGCGGATCGCTGGGAGCTCAGGTGAGAGGTGTGGTCGTAAGGAGCACAGGGAAGGAGCAGCGGCCAGGACTCCCAGGGTGACCCTTTGGAGCTCCACAGAGCTGGGTGAACGCAAGAAGAGGAGCTACAAGGTTCAGGTCAAGGACGCCCGAACCTGCACAGTGGATGTTAATCACCTTGCTGATTGCTTCTCAATTGGGAACTAGTGGAGAGCACAGCGCGGGGGCAGGTGAGCCCTGCGGGACCTGGGCTCTGCCCGGCAGGGATCAGTCCAGCTGTGGCTACAGAGGCAACGAGGGAGGACGCCACAGTACTCACCGGAACCTGAAGGATCGAGGAGCCAGAGAAGGAGGAGGACATCAGGGCCCAGCCACCCAGCTATACAGCAAGCCACAGAGTAAGAGGTTACTTTGGATCCTGTATTTAAAGAAGCTCCCAAAAGAACTTATCAAGATCACCCAACCACCGAACCAGATCACCAGGATTGTAAGTATACACCTCACCGACTGAGAACAGGGGTGGTCAGCTTGCCCAGGGAACCAGATTTTTAGTTTCTCATTTCCTGGTGCTGGAAGCTTCTCATTTCTGAGGCTTGGAGGTGTAAGCCTGAAGGGTTAGGGTCTTACACCATCTGCACTGAGCAGAGAAAGAGATGAGTAGACACCAACGGAAAAATACAGGCAACAACATAAAGACCTATACAACAACACCAGAACCTACCGACCCTACAACTGCAAGTCCTGAACATACCAAGGCAGAAGAAACAGAAGAAATCAATCCTAAAAATGACTTTAAGAAGATGATAGAGGCCCTTAAAGAAGAAATAAAAAATACCCTTAAAGAGGAAATAAAAAATTTCTTCAAAGAGGAAACGAAAATTTTCATTAAAGAGGAAATAAAAAATTCCCTTAAAGAGGAAATGAAAAACTCCATTAAAGAAGGAATAAAAAATTCCCTTAAAGAGGAAATGAAAAACTCCATTAAAGAGGGAATAAAAAATTCCCTTAAAGAGGAAATAAAAACTCTATTAAAGAGGAAAAAAAATTCTCTTAAAAAGGAAATGAAAAACTCCATTAAAGAGGAAATGAAAAACTTCCTTAAAGAGGAAATAAAAAATTCCCTTAAAGAAATGGAAGAAAAAACAAACAAAAAATTGGAAGAAAGCAAAGAAAGTCAAGAAGAAATAATTAAACAGATGAAAGAAACATTCCAAGATCTGAAAAAAGAAATTGAGACAACAAAGAAAGCACAAGCTGAGGGAATGCTGGGAATAGAAATCCTGACTAAACAAACAGGAACTACAGAAACAAGCATAACCAACTGAATACAAGAGATGGAACAGAGAATCTCTGACACTGAAGACACAATAGAGAAAATAGATTTGTCAGTCAAAGAAAACACTAAAGATAAAAAAGTCGTAACACAAAACGTCCAAAAAATCTGGGACACCATGAAAAGACCAAACCTAAGAATAATAGGGATAGAAGAAGGAGAAGAATACCAACTCAAAGGCACAGAAAATATATTCAACAAAATCATAGAAGAAAACTTTCCTAACCTAAAGAAAGAAATACCTATGAAGATACAAGAAGCTTACAGAACACCAAATAGGCTGGAACCAAAAAGAAAGTCCTCTCGCCACATAATAATCAAAACATTAAACATACAGAACAAAGAAAAAATATTAAGAGCTGCAAAGGAGAAAGACCAAGTAACATATAAAGGCAAACCCATCAGAATAACACCAGACTTCTCAATAGAGACTATGAAAGCTAGAAGGTCCTGGACAAATGTTATGCAGACACTAAGAGACCATGGATGCCAACCTAGACTATTATACCCAGCAAAACTCTCAATCACCATAGGCGGAGTAAACAAAATATTCCATGATAAAACCAGATTTAATCAATACCTATCTACAAACCCAGCCTTACAGAAAGCACTAGAAGGAAAAATCCAACCTAAAGAAGCTAAACACACCCATGAAAACTCAGGCAATAGATAAACCCACACCAACATCTGAAGAAATAGAAGGGACAAATTCCTCCCCAGAAAATGCATGACCTGTGAAAGCTGCTAAGAGTTTGAGGCAGATTCGGGGAGAAAGAAAGCCCCTACCTCCAAAGGCAACTAGTAGAGGAGCAGAGCAGCCTGGGATGTCTGGGGTTCTGCATCTGGGGGGAAGGGACCTTGCAGGGTGAGAATAAAATCAGTGGGAAAGGGGTTTCTCTGAAGGAGCTGTGGAAGGGCTGTTGTGGGTGCTGACTATTAGCTCTAAACTTTAGAAATGATGTAAGTACTTTTTGTCTAGTTAAGAGTTAAAAAAAATCAAAAGCAGAAAAAAAAATGTCCCATAATAAATGACGGGATTGAAATAGTCATAAAGAGTCTGATGACCTAGAAAGTACAGGCACAGAAGGATTCGGAGTAGTGTTCTACCAGACTTTCAAAAAATACTTCTTAAAAAACAAAAAAGAAACAAACAAGGACAAAACAGAAAGATTTTTAAACTCTTTCTATAAACTCATTATTATTCTAAAACAGGAAAATCAAGCAAAGACACACACACACAAAGGTAAGTATAGACAAATATCCCCAGTGAATATATGGCTTTATACTAGAGATGCAGGAATAGTTCAACACATGTAAGTCAATAATATAATAATCATGTAAATGAACTAAACCATAAAAATTTACATACTCACCTCAAAGGCTGCAATAAAGCTTTTCCAATCAAATTTCTAGAGAGAAGACTACTGTAGGGAAGATGTATCAACATAATAAAGGCTATATATGACATATATATGACAAACCTATAGTCAACACAGCCCTAAATGGAGAAAAACATGACAATCCCCCTAAAAGCAAGAATGAGATAGGGTTGCTCACTATTTCCACTACTTTCTAATATAGTGCTTGAAGCATCAGTTAGAACCAAAAGGAAAAGTGAAGAAAATTAAAAGGATACAAGTATGAAAATAATTTGAATTAATCATATTTTAGATGACATAAAATTATACATAGGAGATCTAAAGCATTCCCCCAGAAAACTTGTAGAAATAACCAATCATTTCAGCAGAGTGGTGGCATAAAATATCTATTTAAAAAAATCAGTATCCTTACTGTACACCAACAATAAATACACTGAGAAAGTGATCACAGGCACAGCCATTCACAATATCCTAAAATAATCTAAGAATAAACTTAACCAAGGAGATTAAGGACTTCTAAAATGAAAATTTGAAATCTATGAAGAGACCAAAGAAGGCACTACAGGATGGAAAGACTTCTCTTGTTTATGGACATATTAGCAAATTGGAAATCAATCTCCCCCAAGACCCAGCTATACCACTCTTGGGCATATTCCCAAGGAATGCTCAATCATACCACAAGGGCACATGCTCAGCTATGTTCATAGCAGCATTGTTTGTAATAGCCAGAACGTGAAAACAACCTAGATGCAAAATGTGGTACATATACACAATGGAGTACTACTCAGCAGAGAAAAACAATGACATCATGAGGTTTGCAGGCAATGGATGGATCTAGAAAAAAATCATCCTGAGTGTGGTAACCCAAACTCAGAAAGACAAACATGGTATGTACTCACTCATAGGTGCATACTAGATGTAAAACAAAGGATGACTAGACTGCTACTCACAACTCCAGGGAGGCTACCTAGTAAAGAGTACCCTAAGAAAGACACAGGGATCGCCCAATGACAGAGAAATGGGCAAGATCTACATGAACAAACTGGACATGAGGGGGGTAATTAAGGGCAAGAGTAGGGGAAAGAGAGCTTAGGGGAGCGGGAGAACCCAGCTGGATCAAGAAAAGAGAGGGAGAACAAGGAGTAAGAGACCATGATAAATGAAGACCCCATGGGAATAGAAAGAAGCAAAGTTCTAGAGAGGTGCCCAGAAATCCACAAAGATACCTCCACAATAGACTACTGCCAATGGTCGAGAGAAAGCCCGAACTGACCTACTCTGGTGATAGGATGGCCAAACACCCTGACTGTTGTGGTAGAACTCTCATCCAATGACTGATGGAAGCAGATGCAGAGATCCATGGCCAGGCCCCAGGTGGAGCTCTGGGAGTCCAATTGGCGAGAAAGAGGAGGGATTATACGAGCGAGAGATGTTGAGACCATGATTGGAAAAAGCACAGGGACAAATAGCCAAACTAGTGGAAACACATGAACTGTGAACCAATAGCTGAGGAGCCCTCAACTGGATCAGGCCCTCTGGATAAGTGAGACAATTGATTAGCTTGAACTGTTTGGGAGGCCCCCAGGCAGTGGGACCAGGACCTGTCCTTAGTGCATGAGCTGGCTTTTTGGCGCCTGGGGCCTATGCTGGGACACTTTGCTCAGCCTGGGTGAAGGGAGGAGGGGACTGGACCTGCCTCAACTGAATCTACCAGGATGAGCTGAATCCCCAGGGGAATCCTTGCCCTGGAGGAGATGGGAATAGGGGGCAGATTGGGGGAGGGCCGGGGAGGGGCGGGGAGGAGGGAGGACAGGGAATCCGTGACTGATATGTAAAATTAAACTAAATTATAAAATTAAATTATAATAATAAAAATAAATTTATATCATGACAGTGACTGCTCTCCTAAAAGCAATTTACAGATTCAATGCATATCCAATAAAAAAAGCTTCAACATCCTTCACAGAAACAAAAAATGTCTAAAAATTCATATGGAAGTACAAACAACCCAAGAGAGTCAAAGCTGTCCTGAGTAAATCAATGCTTGGGAAATTACCATTCCAGATTTCTACATATTGTTCAAAAGAGTGGTAACACAAACAGCATGACATTAGTTAAAAAATACATATAGACCAACAGAACAAAATAGAACACACAAACATAAGTACATGTAACTACAGCACTCATGTTTGATATTCGTCAAATTTTTCCAAATTACTCATTGGAGAAAAGATAGCATCTTCTCCAATGTGCTACTGCTGGTAAAAATGGATGTCCATGTGTAGAAGAGTGGAATTAGGTCTGTATCTGTGTCTTCACCCAAAATTTAACTCCAGATAGATGTAAGACCTCAGTGTGAAACCCGAATCATTGAAACTGCTAGGAGAAAACATAGACAATACTCTTCAAAGTATAAATATAGGAAATGACATTTTAATAGGAATCATTTGTCCAGGTATTAAGGCAAACATTTCATGGGTAGTATTTCATACAACTAAACATATTCTGCCCAGTTAAGGAAACAATCAGGTGAAAAGAAGCCCACAGAGTGGGAAAGAATCTTTGCCAGATACTTATCTGATAGATTAATATCCAGAATATATAAAGAACTCAGAAAACAAAACAAAGAGTGAAGAAAATAAATAATACAAATTACCTGAGGAAAGGGGAAGGAGGAAAACACTAATGCAGAGGAAGGGTAAGTATCCTAGTTATGGTTACTATTGCATGATGAAACAACATAACCCAAAGCCCAAATGGGGACGAAGGGGGTTATTTAGCTTACACTTTCACATTGTAGTCCATCACTGAAGGAAGCCAGGACAGGAACTCAAACAGGGCAGGAACGTGAAGGCAGGAGCTGATGAAGGGGCCATGTAGTGGTGCTGCTTACTGCCTTGATCTCATGTCATTAGTCAGCCTGTTAGAGAACCTAGAACCACCAACCCAGTTATAGCACCACTCAGAATTGGCTAGGCCTTCCCGCATCAATCACTAATTAAGAAAATGCCCTACATCTGCATCTTATGGAGGCATATTCTCAACTGAGGTTTCTTCCTTTCAGATGACTCTATCTTATGTCTATTTTTTTTTTTACTTATAAACTGTATGGCTGTGGCAGGCTTCTTGTTATCTATTTCTTCTATCTTAAATTAACCCATTTCTACTAATCTATAAGTTGCCACGTGGCTCGTGGCTTACCGGTACCTTACATCTTGCTTGTCATGGTGGTGACTGGCAGGTCTCTCTCTCCCAGCCTCCCACTTCCCAGCCTTCTGCTCTCTCCTTGTCCCACCTATACTTCCTGCCTGGCCACTCACCAATCAGTGTTTTATTTATATAGAGCGTCTATCTTATGTCTAATTGACACAAAACTATGTAGAATGGTAAAAAATAATCCTAATTATGCATTAATATACATTTATCTCCATCTCTGTATCTATATCTAGCTATATCATCATGTAGCTGTATAATTTAAATGAAGTTACTCCACTTGAGGTAAAAGTACTCTTACTCCAAAGCCATGGACTATCTGACAAAAAATTCAGTGCCAGGCAAGTGAAAATTCCTTTGAATTGTTGGTTAGAGGAGGCAAGACACCTCAAAGAAAATAGGCCAGTACCATAGCATTTAATAGACTGCTGGCAATAGTCGAGAAATAGCCCGATTTGACCTACCCTAATTGTCGTGCTAGAAACCCCATCCAGTGACTGAGGGAACTAGATGCAGATATCCACGGTCAGGCCCCGGGTGGAGCTCTGGGAGTCCAATTGGCGAGAAAGGGGAGGGTTTATGTGAGCAAGAGTTGTTGGGACCAGGGATGGATGGAATACAGGGACAAGTGGCCAAACAAATGGAAACACATGAACTGTGAACCAATGGCTGAGGGGCCCCCAACTGGATCAGGCCCTCTGAATGGGTGAGACAGTTGATTGGCTTGATCTGTTTAGGAGGCATCCAGGCAGTTGGACCGGGTCCTGTGCTCAGGGCATGAATTGGCTGTTTGAAACCTGGGGCTTAGTAGAGACCCTTGGCTCAGCCGGGGAGGAGGGGACTAGACCTGCCTGGACTGAGTCCACCAGGTTGATCTCAACCCTCGGGGGAGTCTTTGCCCTGGAGGAGATGGAAATGGGGGGTGGGCCGGGGGGAGGGGGGCGGGACGAGAGGAGGGAGAACGGGGGAATCTATGGCTGATATGTAAAGTTGAATGATATTGTAAAATAAAATAAAATAAATTAAAATAAATAAATAAATAAATATTAACACACAAAAAAAGAAATTAAAGGTATGACACTGTTTGAAGACAGCACACACCACAGAGAGAGAGTTTGGAAGAAATGATCTGGTCCTAATCTGGAAAGCTTCTCTATTGATTATCTCTCAGAGTACTGGAAAGAGCTATGTAAGCTGTCAGAAAAGAAAAGCAATCAATAGTTCTACCAAGCTGCAATGACTATGTACCAGCAATTACTGGAACAGCAAGATACTTTGAAAGGTTAGTGTTGTCCCTTATATCCTGGGAGTAACTAATAGCTATCTAATTAGACTTATAGCCCATGGTAACCATACCTGTCATGGTAAATCTAGCCTACTACTGATGATGGTTAGAGCAAAGACTCTAGAGGATAACCAACTACTGCCATTTCCTTAAACCAGAATAATTTCTAACTTTATTTTAAATACTTACCATTACTCACATATAAATATAGTTTCACCCTTCATCAAAGAAGCTACATTTGCAACAGGCAGAGACTATTATATAAAGGCACAACTGGTTAAAACAACTGGTCATATGTTGCTCAACACCAACTGAGACGTCTTCAATGCAACTATTATACCTAAGATTCAGGGACATATCACACAAAAGTCAGAAGAACGGTTGTAAGAGCCAGAGGACCAGGACATTTACACATTTCCTGTGTGTGTGTGTGAGTGTGTGTGTGTGTGTGTGTGTGTGTTGCCCATATACTTATTGGAGCATGGTCAAACTCCAGTGGCCAGCCCCTTAAATAAAAACTGAGTCCCATACCCACCTCCCCACAAGAAGCCATCAATTGTGAAGAGCTACACTTCAGCATTTTTATCTCAGTTTTCTTCCTTCCTTCCTTCCTTCCTTCCTTCCTTCCTTCCTTCCTTCCTTCCTTCCTTCCTTTCTTT
>CABHPH010023445.1:3621-29119 GCA_902168325.1 Peromyscus nudipes | reverse complement strand
TTCTCCTTTTTCAAACCAAAGTACTTGTGCTTTGTGAAGAACTCCTTCGTAGATTCCATTGTTCTACCGCTGGTCATTATATACCATGGGATGACACACTTGTTGCCAGACTGTTTTTCAGCTAACTGCTGGAGCTTCAGAATACGTTCTGCTTGAATCTGAAAAAGCGTCTTGTGGGATGGCAAACCAACATCATACATGCTCTTGGGATACGCAACTCCAAGTCTTGTCCCCTGCCCACCAGCTAGAAGAAGAACTGCCACTTTGTTGTGAGAAATCTGGGTAAGTCCTTCACTCTCCCAGGCCTGCAGCTGGTCTTGATCTCTGGTGGCACTGCCCAGCACCTCTCGGGGCACAGGCTCCATCCGTGCATCCACCTTTTCTTGGTGAGAGAAATGATCACATCCTCCAATGGCCTTCTGGAAAAATAAGTTCAGCTCTTCGAAGTTCATGGCCTGGAGCTCCATATAAAGGTCTACCTGTTGGGCTTCCAGATCATTCCAAAACTGCAGCAGGTGCTCTTGCCCGGCTTTGGACAGCCTGAGTTTGAGATCATTCACATTCATAGTGCTCTGGTAGTGAGGCTTTGTTAAAACAGAGTGGTAAGAGCTCCCTCGGCGGCGCTCCTGCGGCTCCGCCCGGCTCCGGCTCCGGTTCCTTTGGCTTGACTACTCCCCAAAACTATCTTAATGATGTTTTTCAAACTTATACACTTACACCTCTTTAGCGAGTTTCTTTTCTGAATTTGTTAACAAGTAAAACTATAACTATCTAGTCTTCAACTCTCTCAGAGACCTGAGAAAGAAGTAATATTAATTGAGTAAACAGGAAGTACAAACAAGTGACTTTCAAAAAAATGTGAGAAATGACAGAAAGAGTTGGCTGTTTGGACAGTCACCTAAGGTTCCTCTGCAGTGTTGGGCCATCCATTTTCAGCCTACAGGCCTAGCATATCTGATAGACTCATCTGTGAAGCAAGATTTTCTGAAGAACTGTGCTACTTTGTCTTGGCAAAGTTTGACAGTCCTTTCTTTTTTGTCCTGCTTGTCCATTTGCAGACTGTCAACAGTCAAGGCAAGAGCATTTTCTTGTCCAGTGGCTAACTTACCACAAAGATAGTAAACCCCACATGAAGTTTTCTTCAGTGCCCATCATCTTCTCTGAAGTAGATTGGTGCTGTCAGAAGCAGATATGTCTCATTATCATAAAAAAGAATCTATGTTATTAAAATATCTTAAATGCTTAAATATATTCTGTATATCTCTGAAGTATTTGAAGATGACCTGTCTAAAATATGTTTGAAATTGAAAATATACCTGACTACAAGTTCAATTGTAATAACTAACTACTAATTTCATTTCTTTATATCCTAATTAGTTGGTAATAATAACTTTTAAGGACTAGCAATTTGCATTTCACTGTTAAATGAACTGTATAGTTACAATACCTTGAACAAGATTAGAAATATACATACAGTATGTTCTAACAAAAATAATCTCAAATTTGTATCAATATACATAATTTGTATACAATATACAAAAATCCAATCCAATGCAAAATATTGAAAACTAATAGTTACTTTTTAAAAGTAGATTCAATAATCTACCGTTTTATCTTATCATACACATATTCTCCCTTTTTTCTTTTCAGAGTAGATTCAATAATCTACCCTTTGTTCTATCATTTCTATTGTTTTTAAGAGTAGATTGAATAATCCACCTTTTATCTTATCTATATTGTCTTTTTTCTTTTTCTTTTTCTTTTCAAACAACAACCCTCATTCTACTCTCCTTTGTTTAACTTTTTTTCCTGACCATTATGAATTAACAACTTGCAACTAACCATCCTAAACAATGACAATTATCCATAACCCACTGAAAGGCCAAAAACCACCTAACCTATCTCTTGGGAATGTAGGTGTCATGTTCTTAAAGTTACTTATTGTTATCTGGGGGTGAAGGCATCTTTAGGGGATCCTGAAAAGAAAAATTTTGAGTTAATTGTCAAGTCCTGGGAGAGGTAGCTATATCATTTGTTGTCCAGTCTCTGCATAATGCAAAAGTATAGGACTTGCTTCAAGACCTAACTAGAGTTGTCTGTGAGGCTGTATCATCTCAGCTAGCCATCTTGATATTGTCCTTAGCAGTTTGTAGTCCAAAGCCAATCTTTAAGTGGTGTTTGTCAGCTTAGTGGTGTTATCACAGCCCTGATGAAATCATCATTGTGGGGTTCCATCATCTTTCTGGAGACTTCAAAGTCAATGTTAGCCATGGTCATGGTTCACTGCAGAAAACTGATAGAGACTCAACCCCAAAATCATGTACAGGAAGCTAGATGAAGCCTTTTTCTCCTAGAATTAGTTAGTACTCTTTACGACCATTAATATCAAGACAAAAGCATTATATATATATATATATTAATCTTATAAATTTTGATATAAAGTTCATACCTTAAGAAAAGTTTTGGCCTGGTTGTGGTGCATGCCTTTAATCCCAGCACTTGGGAGGCAGAGCCAGGCAGATCTCTGTGAGTTTGAGGCCAGCCTGGTCTACAGAGCTAGATCCAGGACAGGCACCAAAACTACACAGAGAAACCCTGTCTCAAAAGAAAAGTTTTAAAGAGTCAAAATAAAACCAAAGGATCATGAGATTAATAGCAATAGAGGAGTCCCTTAATTTTTTTTCTTCTGTTCCATATCAGGTGGCTCTTCTGACATGATACAGAGATTTTGCGTTTTCTTTTAACAAGCATGCTTAGGTTTAGAGAAAGAGAGAGCCACACCCCAACTACAAAACCACCTTTAATTTTTAATTGAACTGGAACTACATAAAGATCATTTGTGATATATGTCTGTAGAGAACAGCAGAAACAAACATTTAGGAAGACTTATGAAATTTTACCCTGTTAGATATATGATATACCAATAGGCCAATTTACTCTTTTTATTGGGACATTTTTTTCTGGATGATTTGTACTTTTTCTTCAGATATCTCATTTGTCCAGTGTTCTTCAGATTCCTTAGCCTTCATTCTCCTGAAAGACAAAAACAAAACCCTTCCCCAACCCCAACTTTGGAGAGGTTCTAAATCTAATCTTTATCAATTTTGATTTATAGCTTCTTCTTAAATTTGTGTTTTATTTTCTAAAGATGTTCTATCATCCAGAGCAGTATGGCTTCTTACAATAGGCATTAGGTTATTTAATTGCTCTGAGAAGGAGTTTCTTCCATGGTGACATGAAGAGAATGAACAGAATTTGACATTGGGGTCTGCAAGAGGCCCCTTAGGGGGTTTCCTGGTGGCAAAGGCAAGGGATTACCTTGTCTGTCCCTTGTTGATCTACATTCATTAGTCCAATATCTGCCTTTGCCACACCTTCTGCATAATCCAGAAGGGAGGGGCATTCTGTTGGGATTATTCCTTGAAAAAACATTGTTTCTAGGAATGCCCTGTTTACAGTCCCATTTTAGGTGACCTAATTTATCACAATTGAAACATTTGACATTACTATTTTTCTTCAAACCTCTGGAAATCACCTCTCCTATCCAAGGAGAAAGATCAGAGAGACAAAGGAATGAGCCACCTCATACCTCTAGGACTCTTCAGTCTGAATAGCTTTCCTCAGACAAGAAGAAATAAAGGGTAATGACCTAAACAAATGGAACTACAACCAACAAGAGCAACATCAAACAAGAGACACATATAAAAATCCAGGGAAGTCTGGAGCATAAGTAAATGACACATTACAGAGATCATTCCAAAAGGTGTCCAAAAGAGACAGCTGGCAGCCTGGACAGTCACCTAAAGTTTCTCAGCATTTTTGGTGCATTCAAATTGGCTACAAGTCTAGAGTATCTGACAGACTATTTTCAGAAGCAGATATTTTAGAAAACCATCTTACACTGTCCTGGCAGAGTTCAGTAGTTGCTTTTCCTTGTGGCCCACTCATCCAGCAAGGACAGCATTCGTACTGTCAGCAGTCAAGGCAAGGGCAATTCTTTGCCCAGCAGACAATTTTGTGCCAAGAAGAAGACAAACTTCCAAATGGAAATGTCTCAAAATCCCAATATTTTCTCAGGATCAGATTGGTCCTGCCAGGAGCAATTTTGTTTCACATCAACTGAATTCTAAGTTATCAAAACATTTAAAAGCCATATTATCTAGGTATATGAAGTATTTGAAGATTACCTGTCCATTTGACATATGTTTCTGTAAGTCTGGAGACCCTAACTAACATAACTGTAGAGATAACAAGCATAGGTGACTATAAATCTGTAAGTCTTATCTACCTAAATAACCTAAGGACTTAGGCTTCATGTAAACAAGGTAAACAGTCTATAAGCAAATGTATGGTAAAAGGACAATGACCTCAAAATTGTGACAATACACAAAATAGCTTAAAAAGAGGTAGGGATGTATAGTACAATATGCAGCATGACAATAATCCTAAATATGTATCAACACACAAAATATCCTAAACAGAGGTAGAATGTACACACAGTATGATAAATATAATTTTACATTTGTATCAATATACAAAATATTTCAAGTAAGAGTAGAAATATATGTACATTACAACAAATATAGTTCTGTATTTGTATCAATATAAAAAATATCTTAAACAGGAATATAAAAATAGTTTACATTTGTATCAATATACATGAATCTGTAACAGTGCAATTTATCTAAGGCTGATATTTTACTAAATTAGTTTACTAGTACATACAATAATCTACTTTAATATCCTGTACCTATTCATTTCCCTTTTTCTTTTTTTAAGGAGAATACTGAGTCTAATATTTTCTTCTACCCATAACCCTACAACTATTATCCATAACCCTGAGAAGCATGAAACCTTTGGGAGAAAGTGCATCATTTTATTAGAATTACCTCCTGCTGTTTAGGGACAACAGTATCTCTGTGAGGACCTGTAAGAAAGCTCAGATAGTTAGGTGTCAATTGGACTAAATGTAGATTCTGCAGCTAGTCTCAGAGTAATGGGTAAGGTTGTCTGAGATTTTGGCTAGAAATGTAGAATGATGGACCATCTTATCACAGAACTCTCTTGGAGAATTTTCAGTCCAAGTTTGATCATTGAGTAATGTTCATGAATACCATGGCACCATTCTGGACTGGATAGAGTCATTGTTATGGGGCCCTAACTTCCTTTTGGAGACTTCAGAGATTGCTATTGGAAAAGACTTATTTTTTACTGTGGAAAAACTTGAAAATTTTCTATATCAAGATGGAAAGTTTGGGATTTATACTAGATAGAGAAGGAATTCTTCAAAGGTGCAGAAAAGCATATAAAGAAACAGAATCTAGGTGGCAATGGTCCCCAAATTATTGATTTACTTCTGTCTCACAGCAGTTGGATCTTCTGATATGAGACTGAATTTCCTAATTTTTCTTTTAGCAATATGCTTGGGTTTAGAGAAGGAGAGAGCCACATTCCAACTCCAAAGCCAGCTTGATTTATAATTGAATCAGGACCACAACTATTCTAGATTTAAAGAGATATGATGTTCGCCAGTGAGATATTACCCTGTAGAGTATATTGGTACCAGTAGGTTCTTTCCTTCTGATGTATACATCTGGGCATCCAAGGCCTTATGACTTCTAAAAGATGGGTATTCATATGTCCTGTAAAGACAGAAACCCCAACCCTTGTTTGTTAAATAATTCTTACAACTTGTAGAGATGTCATGTCAGTGGATGAGCATTTACTTCTCCTCATCAAGGGGTTTCTCCAATTTGAATCAAATTTTTATTAATTTTGTTGGTATCCATAGCTTTTCTTCTCCTGCAGAAACAAAAGCAAAACCCCTTCCCCAGCATAGGATGTATCGTTGGTTCCATTCTGAGGTCAACACATCTTTGAAATAAACTGGTTGGTTTAGCTCAGAACTTTTTTCTGTTGTCCAATGTTTCTCCACAGCTGTTGTCCCTTTCTCATCAGCATGGAGAAAATTCAAGGTTAATACAGCACTATGCAATCTATTTCTAGGAGTCATTGTTGCCTGTTGCTGTTTATTTAGCATATCCTTTAAAGTTTGATTGGATTTTTCTATGACTGCTTGGCCTATGGGATTGTGTGGTATACCTGTAACATGCTTTATATTGTAATAAGCAAAAAAACTGTCTCTTTTATTTGAGATATATGCTGGGGCATTGTCAGTCTTAATTTGTACAGGTATTCCCATGATGGCCATAACTTCTAACAGGTGTGTAATCACAGAATCAGCCTTTTCAGAACTCATAGGAGTTGCCCAATGAAATCCTGAATAGGTGTCAATGGTGTGGTGTACACATATTAATCTTCCAAATCCTGCGAAATAAAACACACCCATTTGCCAAATTTCATTTCTTTGTATACCTTTTGGATTGCTTCCTGTGAGTAATGGAGTTTGGTTAAAAAGGGAACAAGTAAGACATTTTCTTACAATTTCCTTAGCTTGTTGCCAAGTGAGGGAAAAATCCTTCTTCAAACCCTTGCTGTTTACATGGTGTTTTTTTTTTTATGAAATTCTGAGGCTTCTATCATGTTACCTATTAGTTCTTGTTCAATCTCCTCATTACCTTGTGCTAGAAGTCCTGGCAGACCCATATGGGATCTGATGTTTGTTATATGTATATATAGGATGTCCCCTATTTCTGATGATTTCCTATAATTGTATGAATAGTGAAGTTAATTCTATATTATGAGGAATAAATTCAGCAGTTTTAATATGTAAAACAACTCTCTATGCATATTGAAAGTCAATGATTATACTGAGAGGTTCTATGAAGTCCATCAGTACCATAAGAATAGCATACAGTTCTGCTTTTTGTACAGAGTTGTGTAGACTTTGAACCACCTTACTTAAGTCTACTGATTTGTATCCTGCTTTCCCTGATTTATTTGCATCAGTATAGAATGTGGGGACTCCAGAAATTGGCTTTTGCCATACAATGTGAGGAAGGACTCATTCAACTCTCATTATGAATTCTATTTTCATGCTTTTGGGATAACAGTTGTTAATCTCTCCCAAAAAGTTACTGCAGGCTTTTGGATAGTATGCATTCTTTCCATAATGAGGAAATTTCCTCATTAGTTAAAGGGACTACAATTTCTGCTGGGTCCATTCCTGTTCATTGGTGAAGTCTTAATTTTCCTTTTAGAATCAAGTCTTTAGCTTCTTACTTGGTTTATATGGTAGAAATATCCATTCGAATATAATATCTTCCCTCTGCATCAAAATCCCTGTGGGGGAATGACTGGAGGGAAGTATGACCAGAATGTACTTAAGTTCTAGATTCACATGTGCTTCTTGTATTTTCTTTTCTACTAGAGCCAATTCCTTTTCTGATTCAGCTGATAATTCTCTTGGACTATTTAAGTCCTTGTCCCCTCTTAGGGTATTAGCTAAATTTACTACTCCATGTGTAGGTTGGAAATGCTTCCTAATAATTTTTGAAAATCATTAAGCGTCTGCAGTTGATCTCTCATGAGTTGTACCTTTTGGGGTCTAATATTTTGTAGCTCTATCTTATATCCAAAGTAATTGATAGAATATTCTCTTTGTATTTTTTCAGGAAAAATTTGTAGTCCCCAGTGAGGCAAAACTTTCTTTACTTCCTCAAACATGCTTTCTAAGATACCTAACTTTGGATCAGCTAATAAGATATCATCCTTATAATGATAAATTGTGGGTTGTGAAAATTTCACATGAATTATTTCCAATAGTTTTTGCACAAAATATTGGCACAGGGTACAGCTATTTAACATTCCCTGTAGGAGGACCTTCCATTGATATCTCTTGACTGGCTGGGAATTGTTATAATTAGATGCTGTGAAGGCATTTTTTTTCTCTATCATTTTCTTGTAAAGGTATGGTAAAGAAACACTCTTTTAAGTCAATAATTATAATAGGCCATTCTTTGGGTATCAGAGAAGGCAAGGGCAGCCCATTCTGTAGGGAGCTGAATTACTTTATTAATAGCTCTCAGATCTGTCAGCATTCTTCAATTACTGGATTTTTTCTAATAACAAATACAGGGGAATTACAAGGCCTGGTAGATTCCTCAATGTATTGAGCACTTAACTGCTCTTGAACAAGCTATTCTAAAGCTTGTAGCTTCTCTTTTGTCAAAGGCCATTGTCCAATCCAGACATGTTTATCAATTAGCCATTTTAGAGGTAAGACTGTTAGTACTTCTGAGAGTTCAGTAGCAGTTGTGCTCTGTTTATGTACAGCTTGAATGGTTGGTAGCTGTTTTTTTTATAGTATGTTATAATATTCCTAGAAACATTCATTGGTTTTTATTCCATGTCTGAAACTGTAGGAATATTAATATGGGTATTCCACTGCTGTAACAGATGATGTCCCCAAAGATTCACCACTACATTTGCCACATATGGCTTCAGCCTTCCTCTCTGTCCTTCTGGCCCTTTGCATTCAATGCATCTTGAACTTTGTTTTGCCTGAGATAGGGTACCAATTCTTAGAAAAATGGACATCTACTTTTTGAAAAGGCCAATTTGGATGCCATGATTTTGGTGTAATTATAGTCACATTCACACCTGTGTCTACCAGGCCCTCTAGAACAATGTCATTAATTAGAAGTCTAAGCTTTGGTCTTTGTTAATTTTTGGAAGTCTGCCAAAATATTCATATTATTATGTTCTTTGGAACTTTTGATTCATTTATCAGAACTGTTCTATCATCCAGTGCAGTATCATTCTTTAAATTAGTCACTGGGTTATTTAATTGTCCTGGAGAGGAATTTCCTCCACAGTGGCTGGAAATGTTTGGACCACATTTGATTTAGGGGCCTACAAGAGGCCCCCTGAGGTGTTTCCCACTGGTAAAGGGTTGCCTTATATATCTGTTGTTGATCCTCACTCATTGATCCAATATTGGCCATTGCTGCATCTTCTACATAATCCAGAAGGTTGGGGTCTCCTGTTTGGGTTATTTCTAGAAGGAGTATGGATTCTAAGAGCACCCCTTGTACAGTTTCTACTTATATGACCTGGTGTACCACAGTTAAAATATTTGGTACCTTGAGGCCTCCTTCCACCTCTGGAAAGTGCCTCTCCTATCCAAGTCTCAGTACCATTGTTAAGAGACTCAACACTAATAGTATATTGAATTCATTCTTCCAAAGGTGCTGACATGACTTTAAATGGTGTAAGTATTCATTTGCATTCTGCATTAGCGTTAACACCAAGGACTCAGTTAATACTTGTCTTAGTTCTTTGTCTCACACTGCCTTTTTTGTAGGTGTGGTCAGCCTTAAAAAAAAAGTTAAAGGTTCTTGTGGACCCTGGAAAAATTTTGTGAATAGCTCAGTTGGTTTTCCTGGTTCTGGAATTTTTCCCCAAGTATTTATAGCTGCTGTACAGCATAAGGATATTGTATGCTCATCAAAAATAGCTTGTACATTTCTATCAGCAAAACGTCCTTCACTAAGAATTTGATCTTGGGAGATCTCAAAACCTCTGATCATATCCTGTTGTTCCAGGCTTCTAGCTTCCTCTCTCAATCAGATTTTCCATTGTTACTGCTGGCTATATTTTAGAGCAGCTGAGATTAACTGATTCCAGTCATCTGATGAGATTCTATTTGTGGAAGACCACGTATAGACATCTGTTTTACCTATGTTGAGTGTATGCTTATGTGACCACAGCATCCTTGTGTTTTTAAATCTCTCATAGGAATAAGTTGCAACATATATTCTACATATGGCTCAGGATGTCTATCATCTGCTGGCTTCTCATGGATAATGACAGGATAAGCCATTTGTATGAGAGCCATCTGGAAATGTTAGGACTTGTATGGCCTTGCCCTTCTGCCTATTGGGTCCCTTATCATCTTTACTGAGAGTTTCTTCCAGAACTTGCAACAGAGCACCTAGGGTTGCTTGAAGTGATTGAACCTTCTCTGTTTTAAGGAATTCTAGAGATTTCATGGAATCATGCAAACTTTTATGTTCTTCTGAAACACATGATCCCATAGACCTTATTTTATCATTTAATGATAATCTTTCTTCCTTATAAAGTATCTGAATATCAGCAACTTTACTCTGGAGAGTTATTTTTTATCCATTAAGTATTCATATTTATTATCAATAGATCAACTCTGGTTGTACATTTATTAATAATAGACTGAAATTCTTGTAGTAAGCTAGCAGATTACAAACAAAGGAGCCTTTTATTTAAGTGTTTATTACTACCTTGTAAATCCTGGGTAGCAGATTCCTGAGAAAGAATCTGTTTAAATCTTCATTGCTAATTTGTAAAGCCTGCATCAGTTCCAATAATGACTCATCTTTATTATTATCATTATTAAACCAGTTTTGCAATGCTACATGAATTATTAGGCTAAATGCAAAAATGGTGTATATCATATACATCCCAGAAAGGTCATATGTGTCCTGTAAAAATTCATTCATCATACAAGTGAAAAAGTTTTTAAATTCTTGTGATGTGATGTTTTCTGACATATTTTAAGAAATAGCCTGTAAAGAAAATTTATTAATTTTTCGTTTATTAATCAGTTTTAAGGTGTAAAATTATCAAGTACTTTTACCTTGGATGAAATCCTTAATTGCTGGTGTTTTAGTTCTTGCGATGTTTTTGAGGGGTGTAGTAGCACTGTTTTGCCAGCAGGTGTCACAGGTGTAGTGCTGAAGTATCTTTGACCTGTTTTGGCTTAAAGAAGCTATCAAGAAAATCCTACTGGCATGCACTACAACAGGCTGTGCACCTGTGGGATGGGGGAGTGCAGTGGCAGGCCAGACTCAAGCCCTCACTCAAGGAATGGATGGCCGCGGGAAGACTGTGTGGTGGTGGGTTGGAAGCAGTGCCAGCTGCACTGGTGGCACAGTCAGCACTGGCAGCCATAGGAAGTGCTGGCAGCTGTGTGTAGCAGAATCTTAAAAGTTCTTATTAATAAAATCAAACTTGAGGCCAGTTATTGGGGTGAACACTGGAAAGTCAGAGAGCCAGAACAAGCCACAGCTAACCTCACCTAGCCAACTTCTCAGCTGGTCTTGTTTCCTCAGACTGGAAACCTCTGTGTCCTCATATCCGAATGGCTCTCAGCTGAACTGTGCTGCTAGAAGCCTGAAAGCTTAACCAGGCCAAATGCTTTTCCAGGCCAAATGCTTCTAGTTTCTGGTCCTCACGCTTTATATATCTTTCTGCTTTCTACCACCACTCCCTGGGATTAAAGGTGTGGGTCACCATGCCTGGCCGTTTCCAATGTGGCCTTGAACTCACAGAGATCCAGAGGGATTTCTGTCTCTGGAATGCTAGGATTAAAGGCGTGTGCTACCACTGCCTAACCTCTGTTTAATATTGTGGCTGTTGCGTCTCTGACCCCAGATAAGTTTATTAAGGTACACAATATTTTGGGGAACACAATACCACCACAGCTGTGGGTGGTGCCTGCTGTTGGGGACAGCACAGGCTGGTGGGCGAGGGCAGCACAGGCTGGTGGGTTGGGGTGGTGTGTGCTGGGGGGCAGCATGGGCTGGTGGGCTGGGGAGGTGCAGGTCTTCTCATACTCACACTTACTAGGTGTACACAGTGGCTATACAGGACCCAGTGGTGGGGGTGTAAGCTATAGCTCAAATAGGGAACTGGTGCCTCTGAGCTGGGAGGGAGGGAGAGAAGGTGCAGTACCTGCATGGTTGTAAGCTGAAAGGGTAAGAACTGTGTCCCCAGGAATGGTAGGAATTTTAAAAGAGACAGGGAAGCATAGAAAGTGTGCCACAGTAGCCATGGAGTGTGATGAGCCACAGGAGTATGAAATAGAAGTCCAGCTGTATATTATAAGCTATACCTTGACAAGACCAAGGATCAGCTGAGTGGGAAGCCAAACAGCAGGGACTATTGGTGTTATGCAGCTTAATATTCAGTTGTGCCTTGCTATGAATTTCTTGTGCTCATATTTCTCCTAAAATGTGTATATGTGTGTGAATCTCCATTTCAAAGCACCTGGATAGTCATGTAGAGGGAACCTTCTGCCTCTGAGCTCTAGGCCCCCTTTTTAGCATTTGTTTTGGGTATCTGTCTTTTGCAAATATCCTCCTTGAGCTACTTCCTAAGATAGAGTCAACCCCAAACAAAGCCTTAAAAGACAAGCAAGGAACAGATAGCTACCAGGCCATCTGTTAGATGCCTGAAAATCCCCTGAACTAAGATAAAATGTTTTTTCTGAGATTATCTGTCTCTCAGGCCAAATGCCTGCCCACTAGATGAACAATCTTTGTTTCTTGTACAAATCAAGACCTCCCCTCTCTCTCTCACCACCCCAGAGAACCTCTTAGATCAAAAAGGGCTTTCCTCTTACCAGGCGTTTCAAGCTGTGATGCAGATTGAATAGCTATCAGTACTCTTCCCCTGCCCTGTCAGGAAACTGGTGGCAGAGGGAAAAAGTGATAGTTTTAACTTTTAGTGACCTACAGACCTTCCCTACCCTATCTGAAGGGGTTGGGCGTGTTTGCATATGCCCGGTGGACACTTCCGCCAAGCCATTTCCGGGTCAGGGCGTCTCGTAACCAGGACACCTGGCAACCCGGACACATCCGCATGGCTAATTCCAGGTCAAGATAGCCATTTCCGGGTCAAGGCATCTCACGTGACCAGGGTCCATGATGTCACGTAGCCACGCAAGCGCGCACCGTGCCTACATCATCTACGTCTACCTGGACACACCCCGCCTTATAAAAAGCCGCCGTAACGCTGATCTAATCCCTTCTTCACACACGTCTCCCCATACGGGCACTCACTATCCCTTTCTTCTAAATAAACTCTTGTTAGCAGATTCTGTCGTGTTTCGTGATGTTTTCTTGCAGGGTAACAGTGAAACTAACACTATCACCTGTAAGTTTATAGTTTAACACACTTATGGTAGACTCATAATGCCTTCACCTAACAACAATAAGGGTATATTTCTAGCACATAATTTCCTTTTCTGATTTATCCCAACTGCTAACTGACTCCACTCTTATCTCTCCCCTTTTGGGTTGCAAATAAAATTGCCAGGAAGCCTCTAGTGGAGACCCCTACAATCTTGTGCTATATACAAGACATGAGGTATTACTACTTGGGATAGGATATAGATCAGTCCTAGGAGAAGGGGGTTAGAATGAAAGGAACCAAGAAAATGAAGAGATTGGAGAGAGTTGAACTGCTGTTTGAATGATGGTAACTGACAAATAAACGACCCTTAAATATTATACAAAATGGAGACTAAGGGTGGAGGCCATGGATATTGAGTGCCAGATAATGGGGAAATTCCATGGAGTCTATCTGATAATCAGAGGAATTTATTCGGGTTAATTCACAACAAGCATAAAAGAGTTGGTTGCAGAAGCCAGGAGGGGTTGGGCGTTGTTCAGAGTTCTCTGGAGAACTCGGCCTTGATCCATAGCACTAGCATCCAAGACCACAAGGTAGGCAAGAAAGAGTGAGCATGTACTCATCCCAGGTCTTAAGGGGTCCCCATCTTGGCCATGCCATAGAGGGCAGGTACATAAAGCAGTTACCTGCTGCCTACTAGGGGAGGTGCTTCAAGGTACAGACAACCATCCCTACACTAGACAGCAGCAGCATCCCTGGATATCTTCCTACCAGTCCAGGTGTTCAGGACCCAGGCTGGCACATGGGTGGCTTGCACCCAGCTGAGACAGACATCATCAGATGGGCTGTAGATTGTTGACTACTTCTAATGCTATTCTATTGTGAGCTAATATTGTACAAAACATTGCAATTCCTTTAATGCTCATTAAGAATGCTTTTATGTGAAACTATTGGGGTCCAGCCCCTCTACTCTCCTTTCCAGGAGTCTAGAAGAGACACTACCAATGACTAGAATAATCTGAGGGAATGAATCTAAGTACACCAAGCTCTACAGTTCATTTATTTTATTCCTCTGAGACAAGATTCTAGCTATACAGCTTCAATTCTGTACTCAAACTTAGCTCTTATCTGTCCCTGTTCGTCCTGTCCTCTCATAACTCCAAGTAAATTCTTTTCTGTTTCTGTCCTCATCTTCATCTTCATTCTCCTCCAACCTCATACTTTCCCATTCCTCTTCCTGTGACCCAGTCTCAATACCCCTACAATCTGCAAACTCTGCCCTGCTGCCTTCTGGTCCCAAGGGTTAACTCTGCTCAGTGCTAAGAAACCTGCCTCATGGCTTCACCACACTTGATATGCAAAATAAAACCTTTTGTTCTGAGTCAATTGCTCTGAAATGTCACTTGGACTATGAGACAAAGGAGGGTTTGAGCTTCATTTGCACAAGAAACAAAACTATGCATCTAGGATACAGGCACTTGGCCTAGAAGATAGTCTGTGTCTCCATCAGGGTGTCTACCTTAATTCAGTGGCCTCAGGCATCTAGCAGGTGGTCTAACCAGCTATTCTATCTATCCCTTTTCCTTGGATGCTTGCTAAAGGGGATATTTTCTGAAGGCACATATCCAATTCAAATGCTAAAATAGAAGCAGGAAATCTGGAGGCAGAAGACCTTGCCTTTGTGACACTTTCTAAGTACTTTAAATGTCTATGCCCAAGAAATTATCTATCCACATTGTTATAAGTTCTTGGGGAAATATGAGAGCACATATGAAGTCCATAGCAGGAAATAGCAGATATAGTAAAAGCCAAATAACACCAAATACTCCTTGAGATTTTGCTTTTCTTCTGGAAGAATTCATTAATTCTTCCAGGTATAGCTTTACCATATTCAGCTGAATTCTTACTACATTCCTGTGTACTTTATGTATGTATGTACTTTATGACATAAAATATGATATAGTATAGAAAAATTCCATAGGTTGGGTAAACTATTGTAGACTATGTCTTAGTTAGGGTTATTGTCTTAGTTATTGCTGTGAAGAGACACAGTGACCATGGCAAATCTTAGAAAGGAAAACATTATCAGGGACAGGCCTACAGTTTCAAAGGCTTAGTCCCTTATTACTATGAAAGGAAGCATGGTGACATGCAGGCAGACATGGGTATTAGAGAAGGACCTGGAAGTTCTACATCTGGATATACAGGCAGCAGAAAGAAACTGAGACATGCTGTCTACAGCAAGGCCACAACTACTTCAGCAAAGCTACATCTCTTAATAGTACCACTCCCTATGAAACTATGGGGCCATTTTCATTCAAACCACCACATTCCACTTCTGGGGCCCCACAGGATTATATCTTTATCATGATGTAAAATGCATTTAGTCCAACTTCAAAAGTCTCTATAGTCTTTAACAGTCACAAACTTGTTTTAAAGTCCAAAGTCTCTTCTAAGATTCATGCCAATCTCTAACTGAAACTCCTGTAAAATCAAAATGAAAAAGGAGATCACATACTGCCAACATATAATGGCACATGATATACATTACTATTCTAAAATGGAGGAAAGGGAACATGGTGAAGAAAAAGTGAACCAAAGAAAGACATAAAACAAGCTGGGCAAACTCTAAACACTGCATCTCCAGGTACAATGTCAAAACACTCCTAAGATCTCTGACTCTATTCAGCTTTGTTGACTGAAACACACTTCTTTTTCTTGGGTTGATTCAACTATCTGTTAGCAGCTTTTCTCAACAGGTATCCCACAGCTTTAGCATCTCCAACATCTTGGGATATCTATGGCAATCCAGGCTTCATATTCACAGCTTCACATAATAGCCTCTATAGGCCTCCATTCAGGGACACTTCTGACACATGCCAGGCCTCAGATGCTTTCTGTTGTTGCAGAGGGAGATTCTATAACCTTTCTTCCTTTCATGGCTCTAAAGCTGGAATGATATGGCCAAAGAAGCCAAGTTCCACTGCATGCTGGGACTGTAACATGGCCCTCTCATTTAATCATACCTTCACCAGTTTTCTGTTTTTGATAGTTTCCTTTACTGCCTAAGCCTGGCTGTCCTGAATCTCAATGTTTGGACCTGTCTGGCCTTGTACTCAGAGATCCTCCTGCCTCTATCTCCTCAGTTCTGAGATTAAAGGCATGTACTACCATGTCTGGATATAAGCTGTTCTTTAATTCATTTTCACAAGTTGGAAGCTCACCTGAGCATGTCTGGTACTGAGATTAGCACACAATTTATTCTTTCTAATATAAGGTTTTCTTTAATGTATTTATATTCTTGAACACAGGACTGAGATCCATTCCAAATCCTGGTGCCCTCTTCTCTTCAAATTCAGCATTTTATAATTTTTCTTGATCAGCTTCCTCCTTTTCATTTTAGATCTGCATAAGAGTGAACACTAATAACCATTGGACAGAGTTGATATTAGGTTGTTTTGAGATTTCCTCTGCCAATGCAATTAATGCAAATCTCTTCAATTTAGGCTCAGGCATATTTTTTTTTGGACAAGAGCAGAGAGCAGCCATATTTTTCACCAAAATATCTCAAGAATAGTGTCTAGGCAACATACGAACATTCTTCTCATCAGGACCCTATTGTTCCAGGCCTCCGTGGTGCAACTCACCCTCAGGACCACTGTCTTCCACTGACTAGCAAAACCAGTCACAATGGGAGCTGAAGCTGAGTTGATTCTATTTTGGCTTCCTGGTTCCAATTCATGAAGGTGAAATGCCCATTGGTTAACAATTTTACCCACAACTGCCATGCTTCCATCAGCAGCAAGCTCAATTGTTTGGGTCTGCTGCTTACCTAGTACCAGTCTGCCTATTTTAAGCTATAGATGCAGCAGATGTTTCCCTGGATTAAAACCTTGTGCTCCTATGGGGGTGATCAAGGCTCCAAGAATGAATGGTATGATCTTGGTGAACACAACTGAGTTTGTGGGGTGATTTTCTTCAAAGCCCTTGTGTGAGATTAGTGTGTAAGGTCTTCTGGGTGCTATCCCTAAGCTGGGAGCTCTGTTTCAGAATTCTCAGATGATTTCTTCTACATGAAGGCCTCTATCTAGAATAATAAGATATCCAGAAGGATCCTGTGATGCAAAGCTTTCTTTATGGGTACTGTTCAGGATAAGCTACTGCAAGCACAGAAACAGTTCCCTTGTCCAGTGAGGGAAAGAAATGCTTTCTTTTTTTCAAATGTCTCTGTGGCTTCAGGGGTGAGAAATAGAAGCCTATTAAGAATGGCTGTATGGGGAAGTAGAATGGAAATAAAGCTCTAAATGATGCTACCTCCCAGCTATGCTGCTCTCTTTTCCAGACTGTTTGCATCCATGTACAGATCTCATAGCTCTTCTCAGGGGTTAGGACACTATTACCAAATGGAGGTGCTCTCTAGCTTCCTCTGTAGCACAGCCCACACTTTCCATGCCAGAGATCTGTGTCTTTGCGTATAGGTACAAGTCACAACCAGAACAACATTTACTCCAAATTTTCAGTTACCCTTGAACTTATGGTTCATCTGTTCATTTGTTATAGTTCTTAAATATCCTCTGTAACCCTTTAGAGAACAGGACACTGCTGACATAATCACAAACAGAAAAGTGCTTGTTGCTCTTCAAGGCTTCTCTGCCTTCTAGTTTTCAAATTATAATATGAAGACTCAGTCCTTCTAGCATAAGAAGTGTTACTGTTTGCACACAGATATTCATAAGAGGTTCCATTCCCTTCATGACTCCCATTCATGATTCCATTTTACCCATTTGGTAGACCCCTTACACTGACTGAGGGCAGCTATGACTTTGCCAGGATCTCCCATATTCCTGCACCAGAGGAGGAACCTCAGGCCTGGAATAGAAAGAAAGCTAGTTTCAGAATTCTGTCTCTTCCTGACACAGCATAAGATGCTTAGTAACTGTACTGGGACCATCAAATACCCCAACATCACTAGAGGTAGTGGTCTATAAATAGAATAAATAGGACAAAGTGGATTTAAAAGAAATTTCTAACACTTTGGGGGTTTGATAAACTACTTACTCTCTTCAAGCCTGTTCCCCTCTCCTTATGAATTTGTGCCAGACATTTCCACATAGCCAGGTGGTCTTGACAGAAAGTTTCATGTGTTCGCATCTCAATTTACTTTGCAGGAATACCAGTGGAACATTCTCAAGCATGGATCCATTCATCCAAGCCTGGAACACTGACAACACAACAATGAATGGAAGTTACTACACTGGAAACTCATTCTGTGGCACCATGCTCAGTACCCTGCATATTCTTACTATTGTAATTTCCGTGGTTGGGCTGGCAGGAAATTCCATAGTGCTGTGGCTGCTGGGCTTCCGCATGCACAGGAATGCCTTCTCAGTGTATGTCCTCAACTTGGCTGGGGCTGACTTCCTCTACCTTTGCTTTCGGACTTTGTATTCCCTGGGGCATATCCTTCATCATTTCCAAATCACATACTTGGACATTCCCTTCTTTCTCATCAATGTAATAAACTTTGCTTACCTTACAGGTATATGTATGATAGCAGCCATCAGTGCTGAGCGCTGTCTGTCTGTTTTGTGGCCCATCTGGTATCACTGCCGACGACCAAAATATATGTCATCTGTCCTGTGTGCCCTGCTCTGGGCCTTCTCTCTACTGTTAAGCCTCCTGGTAGGGCATGGTTGTGGCTTAGTGCTTAGTTATTATGACCATTCTTTGTGTATGATTTATAGTTTTGTCACTGCTGCATTTGTAACACTATTATCTGTGGTTCCTTGTGTTTTCAACCTGGCCCTGTTGGTCAGGATCTTCTGTAGCTCACAGAGGATTCCTGTGACCAGGTTGTATGTGACCATTGCACTCACAGTGCTCGTCTTCTTACTCTTTGGTCTGCCCTTTGGTATCTATTGGTTCCTTTTAGATTTGATTAAGGGTCTGCATGGAGTTTTCCCTTGCAATGTTTATGCAATGACAACTCTCCTGTCCTGTGTTAACAGCTGTGCCAACCCCATCATTTACTTCCTTGTTGGCTCCATTAGGCATCGCAGGTTCCAGAGGCAGACTCTGAAGATGCGTCTGCAGAGAGCCATGCAGGATATTCCTGAAGAAGAAGGTGGAGAGACGGGTTCTTCAGGAAATCCAAGAGCAGGAAACAGTCTGGTATAGTAGTTGATTGAGCCTTTGATCAGACACAGTTGCTTTGAGAATCAACTTGGCCATTATCTGTGTGGGCCATTTTCACAACCTTGTTCAACTGGTTGAAAAAATATTCATTTTATGGAAATTGGGTGAAATGAAATGGGGCCTATTAAATAGAAACTGACTACAGCACCCTAAAGCTGCCTTATGTGGACCTCACTGCATCCCATTGTGATATAATACTTGTAATCAAATCACTTGAGGCCAGGACAACTCCTGTTATAGACAAACCCCTCCCTCCAAAGAAGGCCCAATGGAGTGCAGGGAAGGTCAAGATTTCTTTAGTCATTGAATATGATAAAGATTAAGTGAATACTATATTTTTTAGAAAGGTCTCTTTTTTACAATTTGTTTTCTAAATGTTAAAAGAAATTAATTGAAATCTATACTCAGAAGTTTTCCTGTGTCCCACCCAGTCCTGCAGCTGCTCAGGCCCAAGTAAACACACAGAGACTTATATCAATTATAAATTGCATGGCCATGACCTATGGCTCGATTTTTCTTGCTAGCTAGCTCTTATCAATAAACTCAGCCCATTTCTATTAATCTGTATGTCACCACATGTTCCATGGCTTTACCTATGTGCTATTACATGCTGCTCCCTGGACAGCAGGATGTGTCTCCTCCACCTCTGCCTTTCTTCTTCCTGTCTCTCTCCTGGATTTCTCACCTGCTTCTAAGCTGCCTTGCCATAGACCAAACTGCTTTATTTATCAAACAATCAGAGAAACACATACAGCATACAGTAAGGCATCCCATAGAACTTCTCCTTTTCACTATACCAATGCCTATATGAGCTACATGAACTAGGAAGGCACTCTTAGCTACATTTATAATCTCTTCTTAAGCTCTTTAATGTTTTAGGTGGAAACTCTTGCCACCATGTTTGGGCACCAGAAATCCCCACAATTCCAGTTTCCTTCAATATCCTCACATTTTAGAATATATATATAATTTTAAAATATTACTTATATAAATTGATTAGTAAGTAAATATGCATCTTAAAGACTGCATATTCTAAATCTCCATTCACCCATTTGAATCTTGAACTTCAAGTATCTGCCATCTTCAGCACTGAAAGAATAATATCAGGTTTTATATATCAATATCCAAGCACATTTGGAGGTAGAGAAAGACTGAGATTTGTAAATAAAAGGCTGAACCTAGAAAATATTATCTTGAGTGAGGCAACATTTTCTGTGAAATAATATTTCAATCTTAAATGCTGCTGCATCTAATAATTTAAAGTATAATTAAGAAAAAGTGATATACACAGATAAAACAAACACATAGTTCAATAAATTTGCTTGGATAAATATTACCACTTGCTGTGGATATCGCTCTGTATAAATAAACACTGATTGGCCAGTAGCCAGACAGGAAGTATAGGCGGGACTAACAGAGAGGAGAATTGAGGGAACAGGAAGGCAGAGGGGGAGACAGCTGGAGCCGCTGCCAGGACAAGGAAGATGTAAGGTACTGGTAAGCCACGAGCCATGTGGCAACTTATAGGTTAATAGAAATGGGCTAAATATAAGAGTAAGAGCTAGACAATGATAGGCCTGAGCTAATGGTCAAGCAGTTTAAATAATGTAAGAGTGTGTGTGTTTATTTTATAGGTGGGCTCCGGGACTGGCGGGATTTGGCAGGAGCTGGAGAGAAATTCTCCAGCTACAACCACTTCTCTCAAAACCAAATCAAGACACAAAATACTTCCCTACCTCTGTGAGTTCTCACTGTTCCTCTAGTCATAACTCTACCTTGGTGGTCAATACTGTCCATGTTTCCAATTTAATGTAAAATTGAGAGTGAAAATGAAAAGACTACATCATCATGTTGTGTGATATGTGATAAAATGGTTGTTAAAATTGAATACACTAACTAACATATAGATATATTTTACATACACACATATGTATAAAATGTAAATTTCCTTTCTCTCCATATAGCAAAACTGCTTTAGGAAAAACTCCTGAATGCAATGCACTATTACCACATGGAGATCTTCTGTAGTAAGTCATTTTTATGCCATCTTATATATTTATGACTTCATATTTTTGACATGTTTTCCACTTTCTATTACCACAGAGGTTTAGTGACCTCCATCATATCACATAGTCTGTCTGTATACATTGATACTTTAAAATACATTCCATATGTAAATGAGGTTTGCAATATTTTTCTCCTTACATTGATCTTACTTTCAGTTGACTTAAATGGTAACTCTATTTGAATTAAAACCCCATTAATATATGTATTATTTATGATTATTATTATATATTATTAATATATTTTCATTATATTATATTATTAATATATTTATGAGGTTTTGGGTTTCCATACAGCTTTGCATAAGGCCTATAGTGTTATACTGACCCTTCCCCAAATTCTGTCCTCTACTCTGCCCTCATATTGAACTTGAGCTTTCAAACAGTGTTGGAAATATAAGTACTTTGTGACTCTTGAAGATGGATACATGTGTTTTACATTATGAAATGTGCATGACACTTTTGGATAGAGGGCAGAATGTTAAGGTCTGAGTATCAAAATTCTTCATAGGCTTATACTTTAAAGGCTTATTATCTATTTTGAGAGATTATAAAAACAGTAACACCCAACTACTGGGCATAACTTCACCCATATTGTAGCTAAGGACAAGAAATCCTCACTTTTGACAGTTGAGGAATGACATACTGTGTGTGACTGTCACAATTTCACGATCCCTTTATCAATTGTTGCATGTCTAAGTCTCCCATGTACTGAATGTTGTAACTAATGCTCCAATAAACATACAAAATTTTCTATTTATCAGTGGCAGAGAGGCCTTTGTCAATTATTTTGTTTTAATCTGATGTGTTTTTATTTCATAGTCAGCATCTGGTAACAATATGAATTTGGGTGTTTTTGTTTTCTTTTGGCTAAAATTCACTACTACAAGTCACTCTGTTTCAATTAGCATGTTATATGAAGAGAAGACAGATTATCATGGTTTATGATTTGAGTGCGTGATATATGATTTAATAGATCTATACATCTACACAGAATGCAATGGAGGTGGAGCTACTTGGAAGAAGAGAAAAGCTCACGTGATGGAAGACAGAAAACAAAATGTGACAGAAAAAGCCCAGAAATATGTATATTGACTTTTTCAGAGTCTATCACTGACAGAAGTCATGGCAGGAACTGAAGCAGGAACTAAAAAACTAAGGAGGGACACAGCATGCACGCTTCCCTACTTGGCCTCTCAGAGGCAAATGTTTAGATAACTTTCTTATAGATCCTAGGACTACTAGAACAGGGAATGGCAATGCCCAAGGAAGGCTGAGTCCTCCTACATTAATTAACAATTATGATAATACCCCAGAGATGTCTCCATAAGATAAACTAATAAAGTATTCAATTGGGATTTCTCAGGTTATCCTATTCTGTCAATATGTCAGTTTGATAACTAGGACATTCTACCATTTGTCAACTTGCAACACAAATATTTTACTTAAAGCTATAATTTTTATTCCTTGTCCTTGAGCTCTCATTTTTGTATCATCACATAAAACACAGTCAAAATTTAAAAGTGCCATAATCTTGAAATTTTTAAGCAATTAAAAATTCAAGGATTCTTTAAAAATCAAAAGTCTCTAGACTCCAAGTCTTGCAAAATAACAAACAAACAATATATGTCTTATTCCAAAATAAAAGAAGTGAAGATTATCAAAATAAATGAAAAATCTAGCAATATAAATCAAATCATGTAGCTCCAGTTCAGCATCTAGAACTCAGTCACTGTGTAGTTGTCTAGCTCCAAAAAGTTTGTGCAGGCCCATTCTCCAGCTCTGCCATTTACAGCAAACACAGTTTGTCTCATAGGCTTAGGCTGTCTCCACTCCACACCTGCATTTGTCATTGAAAACCACCCCATGGCACTGTCATTTCTGATGTTCAAGGGAGCATAATGGAAGAGGAGTGTCTTAGTTAGGGTTTCTATTTCTGTAAAGAGACACCATGATCAGAGTTAACCTTATAAAGAAAACATTTCATTGGGGCTGGCTTATAGTTTGGAGGTTTAGTTAATTATCATCATACAGGGTGGCATGCAGGGAGAAATGATACTGGGGAAGGAGTGGAGAGCTCTACATATTGGTCTACAGGCAACAGGAAGTGAACTGTGTGTCTAATTCTGGGCATAGCTTCAGCTTAAAAGACCCCAATGGCCACATCCACAGAGGCACACTTCCTTCACCAAGGCCAAACCTACTCCAACAAGACCATCCCTCCTAAATAGCCACTCTCTATGGGCCAAGCATTCAAACACCTGAATCTATGAGGGCCATACCTATCAAAACCACCAATAAAGGGGGCAGAAAGAACCATAATATTAGGAAGTCTGCTGTGAAACTGTCTTTCCTAGAAATGGTTACATAAACAAGACCAGAACAATGGCAATATCAGTGGACATGCTAACCCAAAGGGAGAAATTTCAGAGTTCCACACTGACACAAAGAAGTATAGGCGACTAATGACTTCTAGGACAGGGGGAGTTAGCTTCTCCTAGGGTTAAGCTCAGTGTGGTCAGCCCTTGTTTTAGTTAGGGTTTCTATTGCTGTGAAGAGACAGTATGATGACAACAACTCTTATAAAGTAAAATAATTAATTGGGATTGGCTTACAGTTCAAAGGTATAGTCCATTGTCATCATGGCAGAAAGTATGGCAGCATGCAGGCAGATATGGTGCTGGAGAAGGAGTTGAGAATTCTACATCTAGATAGTCAGGCACCAGGATGAGAGAATAACACTGGGCCTGGCTTGAACTTCTGAAACCTCGAATTCTGACCCCAGTAACAAACTTATTCCAACAAAACCACAAGTACTCCAACAAGGCAAACCTCCAAATAGTGCCACTTCCAATGAGCTTACAGGGACCAGTGTAACATGAATTGCTAAATGGTCTTACTAATAGAAAAACAAAACAAAACAAAACAAAAAACAAACAGAAAAAAAGAGAGCCCACCAATGCTGATTAAACTAAGAGGTAAGTCTTTGTTCTCCTAAATGATCTCCCCAGCCTCTAGGCTTTGGGCTGAGGGGCACAACCCTGTGCCCCCACTCATTACAGACCCAGTTTCAGGCCAGCAGGTAGGTCTGCTGCAGGAGGCCAGACTACCACTGTCTCCCACTGCATACCCCCAACCCACCCACCCTCTGAGACCACACTGCTCCCTGAGACAGAGCCTCCCAGCACCAACTGGACTAAGAGAGCCTGCCAGCACTGATTGGACTAAGAGAGTCTACCAGAGCTGATTGGACAAAAAGGACCAAGAGCTTTGATGGGATCAAGAGTGTTGATTGGACCAAGAAAGGCCCCCTCAGATACTGACACCACTTGCACTGAGTAAGAGATGAGTAGATGCCAGTGCAAAAATACAGTCAGCAAAATAAAGACCAATATGTCACCACCAGAATCTAGTGGTTCTATGTCAGCAAGACCTGAACATCCTAATGCAAAAGAAGCAGAAGAAATTGACCTTAAAAATGACTTTGAGAAGATGATAGAGGTCTTCAAAGAGGATGTGAAAAATGTCCTTAAGGAAATTGAGGAAAAGACAAACAAAAAATTGAAAGAAATCAATAAATCCCTTAAAGAAAGCCAAGAAAACCAAGAAAAAGCATTTAAACAGGTGAAGGAAACAGTTCAAGACTTGAAAACAGAAATAGAGACATTAAAAGACACAAACTGAGGAAATGATGGAAATGGAAAATCTGAGTAAATGAACAGGAACTACAGATGCAAGCATAACCAACAGAATAAAGAGAGGGAAGACAGAATCTCTGGCATTGAAGATATGATAAAGGAAATAGATTCATCAGTCAAAGAATTCATTAAAGCCAACAAAGTCATAACATGAAATGTCCAGGAATTCTGATATACCATGAAAAGACCAAACCTAAGAATAATAGAAGAAAGAGAAGAATACCAACTCAAAGGCACAGAAAATATATTCAACAAAATCATAGAAGAAAACTTTCCCAACTTAAAGAAGGAAACGCCTATGAAGATACAAGAAGCTTACAAAACACCAAATAGACTGGATCCAAAAAAAGTTTCCTCACCACATAATAATCAAACAACTAAACATACAAAATAAAGAAAAAAATATTAAGAGCTGCAAAGGAAAAAGGCCGAGTAACATATATAGGCAGACCTGTCAGAAAACACTTGACATCTCAATGGAGACTCTGAAAGCCAGAAGGTCCTGGACAGATGTTAGGCAGATACTAAAAGACCATGATGACAACCCAGACTATTATACCCAGCAAAACTCCCAGTCACCATAGACAGAGTAAACAAAATATTCCTTGATAAAACTAGATTTAAAAAATACCTATACACAAATCCAGCCCTACAGAAAGCACTAGAAGGAAAATTCCAATCTAAGGAAGT
>CABHPH010023444.1:2449-18073 GCA_902168325.1 Peromyscus nudipes | reverse complement strand
CTGCCATGGAGGATGCACTTCCAGGAGTGTTGGAGACCAAGGAGAACACAGCATATCAGGGCCTGAGTCTGCTCCAGAACACTGGGAGAAACCACACTTAGGATGACCCTATGCAACAGACTAAGACTAGCCATGGCATAAGACACAAGGATAAAGAGAAGTGTTCCATACTGGAAAATGAGCAAGTACTTGATCTTAGAGTATCCTGAAGCATACAGGAGAGGGAACAGGGAAGGTGGTGACACCTGAGGAGTCTACAGACTAGAAGATGACAAGGCCCCAGGTGTTGACTTCCTCACTGGGAAGGTGCAATGGTGGATAACGTTGGTTCTTGGAGGGACAGGCAGGAGTGTTTAGGGTGATGGACCATGATGTCAGAACAAAACAAAGAACAAGGGGAAGGAAGGACAGAGAGTGCAGTAAAGTTCAACAGCCAGGTGCCCAGGTCATGGGAATAGGACAGTCCTTATATGGTTCTTGGAGTTATTCAGTCAGTTTGAAACTCTTACTAATTTTTAAAATGTAAAAACCTAACCCTTACACTTTTTTCTATAAATGTTTCAGCCACAGACTTCTTTCTTGAACCCCAAAGATAATGCTATTTATTCCATCTTCAAAACACACCCAGAGTACACCATTTCCTAGCTAAGGAATCCCTGCAGCTCAACCTCCTGCTGACATCTTTACATCCCCATGATGCAACTGGACAACCTTCTCCATGGTGCATGCTCTGATCTAAACTCAGAAGCCTTCCCACATCCCCTGACATGGAAACCCAGGTGGTCCAGGCAGTCTACAACTAACCCAACCAACCTGCCTCATCTCAATTGTGAATGTGGAGGGCTGAATTGTGTCCTTCCAAAGACTCATTTGTTAAAGACTCACATCTAAAAACTTAGAATGTGGCAATAATTGAAAACAGAGTTTTTTTAAAAAGGTAATTAAGTTTAAATGAAATTACTAGTGTGTCCTAATGTAACTGCTGTCCTTTAAGAGATCAGGGCATAGACACATGAAGAGGAAGGAGACACACCATCCACAGCTCAGTGACCGAGACCTCAGGAGACACACAGCCTGTGGATACTTTAATATCTGGCTTCCAGGATCAAGAACTGTAATAAATTTAACTTCTGTCAAGTCACCCAGTCTGTAGTGTCTTTAGAAGTGCACTAGCAAATTTCCATCCCCTCAGGCCACCGGGTATAGTCAAATTGGCTATTCAATGTTCCAGATACCTCAAACATGCTTTGCCTCAGAACAAATGCATTTTTCCTCCATACAGCACTCTGTTCAGATCTCACCCCCTCACACACAGCTCACTTGTCACATGCTTGAGGGTTATGGGGACATTTATTTAAAGCAGTGTTCCACCTTCCCCACAGCCATCTTTCCCTATGCTCTTGTCTCATTGTCTTGATGTGTGTTCCTTGCTAGTTGAAGTTTCCCTCTAACAAACAAGGAAGAAATTCTGATGCTTACTTCTGAATCTCCTACACATAAATATATACAAGTGTCCAGGCATTAAGTGAATAAAACTTAATGTTCCTTTGGCACTTACCTTTTCATAACCAAGATGACATCTACTGTAGTTACCAAGTCTAAGCCAGTGGTGGGTTCATCCAAGAACAGAATGGGATGCTCGGTGACCAGCTCCATTGCTATACTGGTCCTTTTCCTGAGCTCTTTAGATCTAGGCTAAAGCAACAAGAACCATCATTATCAACAAGAACACTCACAGTCATTGTCATTTGGTGAACTACACTGTTCCAGCAATAAAAGATTTTGTTATATCATTATCCCAAGATGCAGAGTATGGGCACCTGGCAGAAGAAGGAGATTTCTCTTTCCCAAGTGAGTAGAAAGAGGCTGAGGTCAGACTTGACATGAAGCCCATGCTAATGACAGTTACTGTTTGTTCTTTATCAAGTCACATGTTCTAGGGTAATGAGTTATCACACTCCAAGACTGGCACAGTAAGATCTCTGTCTAAGGAAGGAGGAAGACGGGACAGGAGAAGATGAAGTATCTCTAGTAATTTAGTTATCATTTAACACCCTCCCAACACACACACAAAACACAGGCACTCTACACAACACACACACATACAAATACACAAATTACACAACAAAACACACAGGTGCACTGTAGCTAGAGTTTTCCTGCTGGGCCCACAGTCAGGACAAATCTCTGCCACCCACCAGTCCCACAGCTGCTCAGACCCAACCAAGTACACACAGAGACTTATATTGTTTAAACTGTTTGGCTAATGGCTCAGGCTTCTAGCTATCTAGTTCTTACATCTTAAATTAATCCATTTCTATAAATCTATACCTTGCCACATGGCTTGTGGCTTACCAGCATCTTCACATGCTGTTTGTCATGGCGGCGGCTGGCAGTGTCTCCTCAGCCTTCCACTTCCCAGAATTCTCTCCTCCTTGTCCCGCCTATACTTCTTCCTGCCTGACCACTGGCCAATCAGTGTTTTATTCATTGACCAATAAGCAACATGTTTGACATACAGACCATCCCACAGCACTTCCCCTTTTCTTTTTTTTCAAAAAGGAAGATTTTAACATTAACATAGTAAAATTACATATAATTTGGGAATTTGGGCGTAGCTTCTCTTACTACTTCCTGCTGGAGGGGGCGCTGTATCTTATGGGGACACAAAGAAAATTTTAGGATTATGGAGTAGTCCATGAGGCTGTATTGTCTGAGCTAGTTGCCTTCAAACCGTTCTGGATGTTGGATCATCTGGGCCATGGTGTCATCGGAGACCTCTCAGGGGGTCTTGGCTGGTCAAACCTGATGTATCTTAATCTGGAACAAATCCATAGCCTCTGGCTTTCTGTGGAAACAAAAGCAGAGCTTCCTTTCCAAAGCAACATATCCTTACATCCAAATTTTGAAGTCAAGGTACCTTTAAAATATACATTTTGGCATAACTCAACAGCTTTTGCAATCAAATGTTTTTCTTCAGTTACAAATATCAAAGAGAACATAATCCAGATTCTCTGTGTGGTAGCCATCTTTATGTGGCTTATTTTTTATATTACCTTGAGCCTATTGCTTTAAACTGCAGCATTCTAAGACTGAAACGGCACTATGGCTGCTGGCTCCGCCCACCTCAGCTTCCCAACATGGAGGTGATACTTTTACCACCAGCTCTGGGAGCCTTCGTGGGTCTATGCTTCTATCAAAGCAGCGTGTAGCCCAGAAACCTCTTTTTTTTTGTTTTGTACTAGCAAAGGCTAAATCCACCACGCAGTTTAATGTGCCACTGGCAGAGGCCTCATTCCCGCCATACTGCAGGTCGAGCGCGCACGCCAGGAATCCGCCATAGTGACTCAAACATGCAGGCTGCCACTAACTTGAAAGAGACAACTAGGAACTGTTTTTAGCTCCGTTTTAGTATCTTTTTTCTCAGGTTTTAGGTGGAAACTCTTGCCAACACGTTGGGCGCCATTTGTTGCTAGAGTTTTCCTGCTGGGCCCACAGTCAGGACAAATCTCTGCCACCCACCAGTCCCACAGCCGCTCAGACCCAACCAAGTACACACAGAGACTTATATTGTTTAAACTGTTTGGCTAATGGCTCAGGCTTCTAGCTATCTAGTTCTTACATCTTAAATTAATCCATTTCTATAAATCTATACCTTGCCACATGGCTTGTGGCTTACCAGCATCTTCACATGCTGTTTGTCATGGCGGCGGCTGGCAGTGTCTCCTCAGCCTTCCACTTCCCAGAATTCTCTCCTCCTTGTCCCGCCTATACTTCTTCCTGCCTGACCACTGGCCAATCAGTGTTTTATTCATTGACCAATAAGCAACATGTTTGACATACAGACCATCCCACAGCAGCGCACACATGCACATACTGCTTTTTATCAAAAATTCCACACTGCCTTTTTATGACCTTTTTAACTTCCTTAAGACTTTGCAAATTGACATTATTTACACTGTACAGCACCACAGAATTAATGACTCATCATTGTAGGCAAATCAAAGGGTGCTATTGTCTACAGGTGAAACTGTCACAATCTTGAACCAGTCAATGTCATTGTGTAAGGTGAGAGGGAATATCAAGATTCATGGGGACACAGAAATAGGGAACAATTCTCCCCAAACATGATAACCAAAGCCATGATCAAGTCCTACAGACAGCGTACAACAAAGGATTTCTGGGGAATGTGGCTGAGTGTGGTCATGACAAGGCTGAGGATATAAAGGAATTATTCATTTTGATAGTTAAGAACAGAGTTTATAGTTAAGTAGATGTCCTTATTTTTATGGATGAAAAGTAATTAAGTACTCAGGAGTAAGATACTCTCTAATGTTCTTTTAAACGCTGCAGCAAGAAACAGCTTTAGTGAGTATGCTGTTGTAAACACTCATGGGCCCAGGAGGCTGGTATTAGCAGTGTACTCTTGTGCTGGCTATACAACAGTCAAACTTTCACAGTAACCACACATTTCTTAAATAAAAATCTTATGAAAGGTTGGAGGGAAAAGCACTTGCCACACAAGCCTGAAGCCTGGGTTCAATCCCTGGAAATCACATATAAAAGCTGTATGTGGTGGCATGCAGCTGTAATTTCATCAAGATGTAATTACAGTGAGATGAAAGGTGGATCAGGAGCATCAGGCATGGGTGTAGGGCATCAGCAGAACAAGATAGACCCTGACTAACAACAAGGTGGGGGAGAGAGAGGATCCTTGACAAAGGTGTCCTATGACCTCCATGTGTGTGCTATCGCATTCAGACAGACTCACACATACACACACACACACGCACGCACGCACGCACGCACGCACGCACGCACGCACACACGCATACACAATTTTTTAAAAATCTATTATTAAAAAATTATATTAAAGTTCTGGCAATTCATTACATTTCATGACTTCAAGAAGTTAATAAACATCTTTGTATGTTGTCCCTAAAAAAAGTAAACAACTTAGGGCAATGAGTACTTACTGTTAAAAACAGAACAAAAGAAAGAACTTCATTGTAAATATAAAACAGAGTCAAAACAAACAAAAATTCCATCACTCAGGAAAAAAGAAAGCATGGTAAACGGAGCTTTTCTATTATTCTTCCCAACAAGACAAACATCTCATAAATGACTGTGGAGAAGTATCATGGGAATCAATAGCCATTATCTTCTAATCCTCACTGCCTCTAAGGAGGAGTTACCACAGGAGTTAACCCATGCAAGTTGTATTCTGGGGAGCCCATTTCCATCCATACCACCAAATGTCCACTCAGCAGACATCTATATATAATCTTCTCAATGAGTCCATGTTCTTGTGAGAGACAGCATGGTTTGGAGGACACAAGAAGAGTGAAGCAATCTTGATAGTATAATCTCTAAACATTTAATAAATAAAGTACCTAATCAGGTTCTATAAACAATATAATAATAAAAAACATTTGGGGACTGCAATGGTTATAAACCTGACAGGCTGAAGATATAAGGATTTTATTCATTTTGATAGTTAAGAATGAAATTGCTAAAGATTAAGAATAATTAAATATTTAGTAATAATGTATTACATAACAGTCTTTTAAAATATGTGAGTAAGAAACTAGTTAGCTATGACATAGTTAGCTGTGAAGTTCACCACTTATCTACTACCCCTCCTGATCCTGCACAAATTCTCACAGGAGTCACCAGGTCCACTCTGTTGCTCTTGATCAAGTTTGTACCATTAAAACCTAACACAGGAGCTGGGAACAAATATTGACAGAAGATAAGGAAGGAGGGAGCGTGGGCAAAAGGCTATCCTAGGTTTCCATCCAGTTACTAAGATAAAATGACCTTGCAAAAAGTAAACAAGGAGTGAAAGGTTTTATTTCAACATAAAATTTAAAAGTACAGTCAACCATTGCAGGGAAGTCCAGGCAGGAAGCTGATGCAGCTGGTTACGTCCAGTCAAGAGCACAGAGAGGATGATGCGTGCAGGTCTGTCAGTGTTCAACTCACTTTCCCCATTCTCATGACACCCAGGACCCAAACCCAAAGAATGGTGCTGCCTGAGTGGGCTAGGTCTTTCCACATCGCTTAACTCAATCAAGACAGTCACCTACAGAAATGCCCACGAGCCAACTGACTACAATTCCTCAGTGAGACTCTCTTCTACATGATTCCAGGTGGTTCCAGACTGTGTCAAGGTGACAGTTAACACTAGCCACCACAGACAGGATGGGATAAAAACACAGAAAGGCTACAGAAAATAACAAGCACTGAACAAGTCAGAAGGAAATGTTAAAGAGACCAAGTACAACCCTGGAGGGAATGAATGCAGAGTGAAACACAGAGCCAGAGTCCTCAATCCCATGTCATATGTCAGTCCAGAAAACATTCTGAAACAACAAAGGGACAAGTCCTCGGGGAAGAGACAATAAACAGAAGAAAGCACTTGTCAGATTCTCCATGAGTCAAGAGTTTAAGGCTGAGGAAGAGGAGGTTCATGTGAGGAACACTTGGAAATGGCCATGTGAGGAACACTTTTCCCTTCTGGATCACACTCCATTCCCAGGCTTAACCATTGCTAAGAAGGCTTCCCAGCTCAGTCTCCACTTTATATCATGTAACCAGTCACTTACTCTTAATTCAGAGAGTAGCACCTTGACCACACACATTATAGGAAACTGATAATAGAGGGTCATTTTATTAACATGAGGATATTTTTCTTTTTTGGCCCTGAGTCTTTCAAGATTTTTCTTCACATTACCTTGACATTTGACTCTTTTTCCAGATCCAGAAGTTCAAGGACTTCATCAATTCGCCTTCTTCTCTCACCTCTTTTTACAGTCATTGGAAGTCGAAGAGCTGCTGAGAACTCTATATTTTCTCTCACAGTCACTGTGGGCTTCACCACGTCATTCTTAAGGTTAAATAGTATTTCAATTAAACATAGTTATCACTAAGACAATCATTCCAACAAATGTAACTTAATCCTCATATAAATCACACACAATGTAATAGTCTACTGAAAAAATAAGCCTTCAGTGTTACTAATTTCAAGTAGAGAGCCTGATGTAATCATTTTCACCCCCTCATGCCTTCCAGGTAGAGCACAGGGATTTTGGTGACTGCTACCTGCAATTATTTGCAGAAGGCATCTTCTATGCAGTGGAGAAAGATGAAGGAACGGCAAAATCAGACAACAGCAGTCTTTTGTAGAATTAAATCACAGCTGCAGTTACTAATGCTGTACCACAGCTGCCAGACTCCAATTCCTCCCCTTCTTCCTATTTAATAATGCCAGCCTCAGGCTAATGAGTCATTAGGAAAAGCTGGTGTAGAGAAAGTTGGGCCTACAAATGTGTCATATATTTGATTGGAAACATACAAATCTATAAGCTGAGCATCTACTCATACAGAAGCAAAGGAAATCTAAAATTACAAACCCATCAACACTTACTCGTGGTACATAACCAGAAGTACATTTGAAATTAGCAGGTTGAGGTTTTCCATTTATCAAGATATCTCCTGATAATCCACGTGGATCTTTCTTTGCAGCTAAGACATCCAGTAACCTACAAAGGGTTATATATGTTGTATAGTTTACTTTCTTCCTTCAGTAAAAGCTATCACCTTTTAGCTACTCGAAAAACAAAAATTCTGCATATTGTAAGTTTAACTGACATCACACACACACACACACACACACACACACACACACACACTCCTTTCTATTCAGTATGTGCTCTAATACAGTTCAGAATTATGAATGCAAGACATGATCCACATGACCGTCCCTTCCTGCAATATGACCTTGGGACTCAAACTGGTAATGTGCTGCTGTATTTTGAGAATTAGACCTAGTGATGATTTCTTGTTCCCAGAAAACTTTGCTTCATTTTTCTAATTTTAGTATTATTTCCCCACATGAAATAATAATATGACCCACCATATGCCAGTCACTCTCTCATTTCCTATCAGTAAAGTGGACCCTGTAAGACTTTCTGTTCTTGGTAGAAAATTAGAATGCATCTCCTGAACATTATCCACAGCACATGGGTCCAGACTCACACATATATACTCAAAGATATACTCACACAATACTTACAGACTCACACATATATACTCACAGATATACTCACACAATACTTACAGACTCACACATATATACTCAAAGATATACTCACACAATACTTACAGACTCACACATATATACTCATACATATACTCACACAATACTTACAGACTCACACATATATACTCACACAATACTTACAGACTCACACATATATACTCACACAATACTTATAGACTCACACATATATACTCACACAATACTTACAGACTCACACATATACACTCACAGATATACTCGCACAATACTTACAGACTCTCACCTATATACTCACAGATATATTCACACAATACTTACAGACTCACACAGATATCCTCACACAATACTTACAGACTCACACAGATATCCTCACACAATACTTACAGACTCACACATATATAATCACAGATATCCTCACACAATACTTACAGACTCAAACATACATACTCACAGATATATTCACACAATACTTACAGACTCACACATATTCACTCACACAGTACATAAATAACCCCTGTGGACGTGATTTTACAGCACAGAAACTGGATACAAAGGGTTCGCATGTGCTTTCCGTTACACTCACCAAGATCGGCTCCCATCTTCAGGTCCCATGATGGCATTGAGGCCAGGTCTCATGATCCCACTGTAAGTACAAAATCATATTATGGGTAATTTTTCTATTTAAAAGAAGTTATATTAGCTTAGTGTCTACACTGTATATTCTTTTGTAATTGGATGAAATTGTATACAGATATTAAGCCGAACTCATAGGAAATAATTTAAATATTAATAGAGGTCTATTATTTACAAAAGATGTCAACTGCTAGTGGGGATTCATCATAAATATGCCTCAGATATCACAAAATCCTTTTTGTTTATTATTTAAATGATTTCTCTTTTTAAAACATGGTGCATCTAAGTTCAGTTTCCTTGAAGCAAGCAGCAGGTTCTCATGAAGACTCTGTTACACATATGGGCTTTATGTATCAAGTACACAACAGCTTCTTGCTCATGTTTGATGATGAGTATCTTCATATAGCCCTGCTTGCTGCCTCGTAAACCTCATCACAAGAAACCAGTGATTCATGGAATACTGATAGCAGCGTTGTTACTACTAAAATAGGATCAAACCAAAATCAATGCACCTTAAGTAGAAATCCAAAGACTAGAAAGAAGCACTCAGAGGACAAAAGATTGTTGCCAAATTTAACACTCAAAACAAAACAAAGCACTACCCTAATCAGAATATAAAAGTTAATACACACCCACAAAATGTTGATTTCCTTCCCTGATAAGGAGATTAGAATATGCTCAGTTTAGAATTGGGAGACACCCTTCAAGTAGAGGACATTATTTACTAATGTATAGGTATAGCAAAAGCACAAATTATGTCTCAAAAAACTAATTGATTTATTCAGCATAGTGAATATTGAGATTGAAAAAGGCATATTCTTATAGAAAACATACTATGTTCCTATTTGTTATTTCATATTCAGACAATAGATCATGAATCTATCTGTATGTATGACAAGAAGAGGCTGGGGGATGGTTCATTGAGTGAAACGCTTACTGTGTGAGGGTGAGGACCTAAGTTAAACATCCAGAACTCACATAACATTGGGTACAGTAGTGGGCACCTGTAACTCCGTGCTCTATAGAGAGATGGAGACAGAGAGAGGAGAATCCCAGGACTCTTGCAGGCTGCTCGCCTGGCACACCCAGCAGTGAACAGTGAGAGACTCTGTCTGCAACATGGTAGAAGGTGAAAACCAGTGTTCAAGGTTGTCCTGTGATGGCCTTGTGCCATGGGTGTGTCATAGCATCCTAACATCTGCACATGTAAACACATAAGCATGCATACACTTATACACACACATAAACAGATATATACGCATACACACACATATACACACAAAAAAATACATACAAAGCTTATTGATAATAAAGTATGTTGGTTGAAAAAAGCTGTTCAATGTTGTGACCTCTTTATTTCATGCACATGTGAACACTTACACACACACACACACACAAACAAATATATACACATACACATATACACTTACACACACAAACATATATCTATGTATATATATATATATACATAAACAGATATATACACATACATAAACAAGTTATTGATAATAGAAAAAGTCTGTGTTTGTTGAGTTGTTCAGTATATTGATCTCTTTAGTTCATGCACATACTTCATATTTGACAGTCTTTCTATCACACACGTTTTTTTATGAAATGGAAAGCCACTCTGCACTGTCTCTCGATAGCTGATGTTATGAAAACTCAACACAGCCTCTCCAGTCAATGTGTTTGGGTCACTGGTGTCCATTCCAGGAAGGTCACTGGGATTTCTTTCTATCATTAGGATTGTAACAGGGTCATCATTGGAAGACATCTCCAAAGGTTCTTCCTTCCTGTAGAAGGAACAGAAATAGTATATTGATGGTGAACACAGAAAAACATTATTACACAGCACAGGACACTTTAGGATTGTTTTAAACTGTGAAGTCATAGGCTGATTCCTTCCTGATGAACAGGACATATGACTGTGATTACCTAAGGACCCAATGAGAAGCAGACAGAACTGAGTACATAGACTCCCCTTAGACACCAAATTCCTAAGAAACAATTGCACCCTAACGAGTAGAGTATAAATGTGATCATAATTCATAAAGGAAGAAGGGGAGGATGAGGGAGCAGATTTGTCTTACTTCAAAAGCATACCACATTATATAAATTCAAATGTAGAACACATGACCACCATTACCACATGTCCTCTGTGTGTGGGGGTTGTGTGTGTGCACATGCACAGGTGTGCAGACGTATGGATTTGTTGAAAACAAAATCATGTAGCAGATACACATACATAGAGAGCAATTCTGGAACAGGGTGGCCAAAATACACAGTTGGTTCAAGGCACAGTGTCAGTTCAAGGTACAGAGATGGTTCAGGGGCAGAATGCTCCAAAGCACAGAGCTGACTCCAGGCATAAGGGGTCTGAACAAATGGGAGCTCAAGTGAGCCACTTCAATTAGGTCTGGTCATGGTGAGCAGAAGTCCTGGGGTCAGAGTTGAGAGTCTGTTGCTTTGTATCTAGTGATGCACACATCAGGTGGCCTGATAATGGCTCAGTGGGTGTGATCCAAGTGAGGGCATGACAGTGCTCATTGCTCTGGTGTTCTGGACACGCACACAAGCTTGGTTTCTTAGGCAAGGTTTTCAAATATCATGTGTCTAGGTGTTCCTGGTTTAATATGTTTATAGGTAGGAATAGTTTATTTGTGTTAATGTTATTTATCAAACTATGTCTTACTATCTGTGCTGGACATTTGCACATATAAGGTACAAAGTCATTTTTGCCTCGGCATTGCTTTCAAAATGAAGCAAACCATTGCTGTATAAAATGGAGTCACCCAGGGCAAGGCACACTCTGAAAACTACTGTCCTATACAATACAAAGGAACACAGATGGGCACAGCCCATGCTCTACAAGCTCTGTCTCTCACAGTGCTAGAACCAGGAGCTTCTGTTCTCTGAGTTTGAGCTGTGATGTGGATCCAAAACCATCAAGCACATGTCATGGCTCCCTGGGATGCATTGGGTGCAGGTGGGAGTGACTGACAGACACACTCCTGGCTCAGGCTGTGGAGGCATGAGGACAGGCAGCCCTGCCTCCTGTACCGGGAATGACATGGTTCCTGTGGATGACTGCTGAGCCTGAGAGTTCTGAGCAGGTGGCTGGAAGATCTTTTGGTTTGTGAAACTGCCTCATGCTGTAATTTATGTGCAGCAGACAGGGGCTGAGAACTCGGAACCCCAGTGAAATAATTACTCAATTTCCACAGCTTCCTCCTTATGGCATGGGGGTTTGCTGCTGGATAGGATCTGAAAATGCTTAGGGACACAGCTCAGCTCCCAGGACTTCTCTCCATTGCAGAACTCCACGCTCTGTTTTCAACCCTACTTCCCCCAAAGCATCTGGGAGACAAGGCTTTGTTTAGACAAACCCACAAACGGAAGTGTCTACCTGGACTACAGGCCACATGACCTCTAGGACTAGCAGCGGCAAAGAACATACAAAGACAGGCAGTCTTTAGAGTGAATGATGCTCTGTACTTAAGGCACCTGTGTACTGTGTACAGCACCAGCCGGGAAGGCGGCAGCAGAGAGGGACAATACGCACCAAGTATGACCCCAATGCCCCAGACCTGGCAAATTCTATGAGAGCATCAAGAGACAGGCTCTTCCAAGTCTCTGTCTTCCAGATACTAAAATGTTATGTGTGATTTTCATATAGTACATTATTTTTAAGATTTAAAAATTTTTAATCTTTAAAAAAATCCTTGTGTTGTGTTTCCTTAATCTTACTGTCGTTGATTATGAGGCAGGGTCTCCTTGGAAGGTTCAGACTTGCCACAAATTTCTAATCCTCCTGCCTCACCTTCCAAGCATCAGGATGGAAGGCCTGTGGTTTATCTATTTTATTTACATGTTTTTAACTATGTAACCATATTGTTTTTAATCTCTTGCTCTTTTCTCTTCTGCTCCTTTTCTTTCTCTAACCTTTCTTTCTACACATCATTTATTCAATTATTTTATTATTGTTGTTTTTACCTTATTTAGTTTCTAACTTCATGTTTTATTATATCCATTGTGATAAATGTGGAAAGTTGGGTCTGATATTGTTGTTACTGAGGTTCCTTTTCTCCATCCTGACCAGTGCTGAGGTTTAAGCTCTTGGCAGAGGTTAATTCAGGAGGTTAACTTAGAAAGGATTGCAATTTCAAAAAGAGACAACTGAAGGAAATAAGCAAAACAATATAGGATACAAGTAATAAATGAAGAGAGAATTTTTTAAATGGAATTTTGGAAATGTCTACAGATAATTTTTTTTAATTCAGGAGAAAGAACCGACAACAGACTAAATTAACTGAAAGATAAAAATACCAGAGCTTCAAAGACAAGGTTAATGAATTACTGCATTCAGAGAAGAATAAAGAAAAACTTGTAATGACCTCTAAGACAAGACAGAACAAACAGGAATGTTTTCATTAGAATAGAATGCTGAAATAGAGACTAAAAACATAGAAAACCTGTTCATTGAAGGAATATCGTAAAATGTCCTGTATCTACTGAAAGATTAAGATGTCCACATACAGAGGTAATTTATACCACCACATAGATATGATGAGAAAATATTCTCGCTATATTACCTTTTTGGTAAAATGCAGAGAGTGCAGAGCAAGAAAAGAATGCTGGAAGCTGCTAAGACAAGAGCCAAGTTACTAACAAAGTACCTGATTGGCAAACCAATCAGAACAACAGCACATCCCTTCACAGAAATGCTAAAGGCCAGAACGTGGAACTATGTATTTTGAGCACTCAAAGAAATGAACTGACAACCAATGTGACTACAGCAAATTCATCCTTTGTAAAGACCTTCAGGATGAACATAACTAAAGCAATGCTGAACACTGAGGCCGCCGTGAGGAAGACACTCACAGAAAATAAAATCACAAAGGAAGAAGACAGAAAGCTACAGTCACAAGAGCTCAGGAGAAAATAACTCCTGTAGTTCTCAGGAATCAACAGTATTGACTCAGAAAGTGTGCTGGTTAGCTTTTTGTCAACTTGATACACACTGGAGTCATCTGGGAGGAAGAATCCTCAATTGACAAATTACCTCCATTGGATTGGCAAGTATGTGGGGCCTTTTATTAATGTGGGAGGTATTGATGTGGGAGGACCCAGCCCACTTTGGAGTCCTGGGATGTTTAAGAAAGCAGGCTGAGCAAGCCATGAAGAGTAACTAGTAAGTCGTGTTCCTCCATGGTTTCTCATTCAGTTCCTGCCTAAGTTCCCACCTGGCTTCTTTCAGTGGTGATTGTGATGTGGAAGTTTAAGCCAAATAAACCTTTTCCTCCCCAAGTAGCTTTTGGTCATGATGTTTTATCACATCAGTAGAAAGCAAACTGCCAGTGAGTCAGCAAACTTTTAAGATGAGAGAGAAAGAAAAGAACACACAGCAATTGAAGCCAAAATGGAAAATCGAAAGATGAACAGAAGCCTGCTAAATTACAGGATTTCATTCAGTACGAACATTTTAACATTAGCCTAAATATAAATGGTCTCAATTCTGGAGTAAAAGATGCACCTGGCAGGCTGAATTGAAAAGCAAAAACAATAGACAATTGTTTATTGCAGCAGGAAACTCAATCAGCTGGCAACGCATATGGAGACTGAAAGGTCAAGGATGGAAAGTTGCATTTTAAGCAAACAGACTCCAAAAGCTGTACTCCTACCTGACAAAGCAGATATCCAGCCAAAGTCAGGAAAAATAAAGATAACTACATATTAATAATTGGAGCAATCTACTACAAACGACTATAAATATATATGTAATGAAAATCAGTATAACAAACTCCATAAAACAAACCCTACTAGACAAATGCAGCTGGATAAAATACTGGTGGGTGACTTTGGTTTCTTATTTGTAGTTTAATTTGTATTCTTTGATAGTATACATTTATTGAGGGAAGTCATATCTGTGGATGAATATTTGCTGTTCTGTGCTGTAAGCAATAAGGCTTTCTCTTCAGTGTGTGTAGAGTACTCAGTAGTCTGTCTCTGATCCAGGGAACTTGGCCTACACTTTGATTTGCCATGGTAGAGTGTGTGTGTGAGTGAGTGTGTATGTGTGTCTGACTGTCTGTCTGTGTGAGTGTGTGTGTGTGTGTGTGAGTGTAAGTATGTATCTGTCTGTGTGTGTGTGCATTTATGTCTGTGTGTCTGTGTGTGTGCATTTGGTTCTGTGTGTATGTGTATGTATGTGTGTGTGTGTGTGTGTGTGTGTGTGTTTCCAAATATAACCTGCTGAGTACATATAATGTTACCTGTATGTATGTTTTCAGGGCTGACCATTTGGTACTAGACAACCATTTGGTGTGCTCTTCCATGGGGAAGACCACCCCTCCTGTTCCCAGCTTTTCTCAGCTGCCTGTAGTTCTTTGTGTAGAGCTGAGGCCTCCTGGACTTTTCTCCATGCAGTTGGCATGTTCATGACTGTCCTCCTCTTCAGCCCATATTTGGGCAGTTGTGTTGATGAGATTTTATTGGTGTAGTTAGTAGGACATTCTTTTCAGACTTTCTTGGAACAACTCCCAATTAATGACAGGGAGACTTATTACTAATTATGAAAGCTTGGCCTTTAGCTTAGGCTTCTTTCCAATTAACTTTTATAACTTATATTAACCTGTTTCTATTAATCTATGGTCTGCCACATGGCTTTTTACCTCTCTTCCATTCTGTACATCTGACTTGCTCAGTGTCTTACTGGCTTCTCTTGCACATCTAGATACATAACTCTGAGTTCCTCTCTTTGCTGGGAAGTCCAGCCTATTCTCTCCTGCCTAGCTATTGACCATTCAGCCCTTTATTAAACCAATCAGAAGGTGTCTTTCACACAGTCTGATTAAATATCCTGCAACATCACAGCAAACTCCCTGATCCTCTGGCTCTTATAATCTTTT
>CABHPH010023436.1:2888-28240 GCA_902168325.1 Peromyscus nudipes | reverse complement strand
CCTTCCTTCCTTCCTTCCTTCCTTCCTTCCTTCCTTCCTTCCTTCCTCATGCTCTTCCTCTGTGAACTGTATGAATCATCCAGCTATGCATTTTAGCCAATAAAGACAACTGCATGGAGAGGAAACGTACCCATGGCCCAGCTCTTTCATCTACAGACTACGTCTAGATAGCTCAGTTGTTTTAAGTACTGAACCTCTGCCGACTGTTCTCCATAGCCCAGCCATCAAAACCAGCCTTTATTCCGATGTAGTACTGGAGGACTTGGAACAGAGCTGTGGACCACAGCTTTGATTCCTTGTACATTCTGAACACTTGCAGGGGTTCAGAAATAGAGATCTCCCTCTCCACCAGGACACTGTTAGCCAGGAAGTATGCCAGGCACCTGTATCATTTCTTTTCATGCTTACATTGACCCATATATCTACTATCATCCTTGCTTTTGTAGATTAAGAACTGGAGACTCCAAGAAGGTTGGTGACACTCTCTGGGTCAAATAAGTAGCACAGCCAGCAGCCTAGGGAGGTCATATAACCCCCAAGCCCACCAAATCAAAATCTTCTGTACCATAGACTAACTCTATTAGACACACATTCTTCCTGTTAGTATAGAATAATTAGAAATTGCTTTTCCATGCAATAGAGCTGGCACATCTGTTTGTATAGCATTTCAAAACCAAAGTAGACTATAGCATGTTCTAGTACAAAACAGCACTAGACTTAAATTTTTTTTTAAAAAAGGAACAAACACATAGATCCAACCCTGACTACTATTTCTTGGCAATAAGACAGAGTAATTAATTCACTTAATTTTTGAGCTACATTTTCATGTCTATATGGAAGGAGCACCCTGATCCTATCTATGAATACACATGGAATGTGGGTTGATAACATGGTGCATTTTAATGTGTCCACTGGCAAGTAATACTGTGATTATTTGTCACAGTAAAAATGAAGATGTGGCTGTGTTCTTTTTCTTCACTGTTAACCTAGCATAGGCCTTATCTGGTTGAAGAAAACTAGGATCCTAACAGCTAGAACAGAAAAAGAATTATTGGCTTTTAATTGCATAAGGTGATGAATTCTCTGCTGCATTATAGACTTTGAAATCAGCTGTAGGTCCTGGGTAGGTGATCAAGCTAAATCTTTGCTATTCTTTAGTCTTATGGTTTTATATCACTTTAGGTGACAGAATTTTAAAGATATTTTTGCTGTAATAATTTCTGAGCCACCTCCCCCACAGACATGCAAATTGATATTGCTAACAGATAAATAATAGGTGGGGGGTGGGGGAGAGGTTAAAAAGTTCTTGAAACTTTTACCTATCTCTGACTTGAAGAAAATGTTATTCAAAAACCAAAAGAAGATCGTCTTTCCACTACTAATATTGTAGCTTTTTAGCTGTGCTTGCCAAAGACTTCCTCAAATTCAATGCATGTTTTCCTCTCTAACATAAATCTAAATTCTCTTTCAAGCTAATGTAGTCCAGTATAGCATATGTACATAATAATGTCCTCAAAGAATTATTGAATTTACTTTGTTCATGAAAAGTAACACTGTAATTTTGGCATTAACATTTTCCACCAGTTTTCTAGGAAGGACATTATTTATTTTTATTATTGTTCTAAGGAAACAAACTTTATTGGAAACATATATTCCGAAACCCAAAGTGTGCTCTATAGCAACTCAGTATTCTGCTTGTGTAACCTGTGCGTGCATTTCAAACTAAAGCAGATTTCACTGCATTTATAAACCAACAGCAAAGCCGGATTGAAGACCGCTTAGAGAGACTGGATGATGCAATTCATGTTCTCCGGAATCATGCAGTGGGCCCATCCACAGCTGTGCCTGGTGGCCATGGGGACATGCATGGGATCATCGGACCTTCTCATAATGGAGCAATGGGTGGCCTGGGCTCAGGGTATGGAACTGGCCTTCTTTCAGCCAACAGACATTCACTCATGGTAAGTGATAATGATACATGAGCTCTGTTTAGGTAGACTTAGAATTTCAAGTGTGAATACTACTGCTCCTATTTGTTTTGCAGAAAAGCTTTATGGGGAGGGAATTCACTATGTGGATGATTCACATATTGATAGTGTACAGTTCAGTGTGCGTTAGGGTCTTCCTAGTGTGCTGCAATCATCACCCCCGTCAAATTCTGGAATGTTTTTGCTTCTTGTAAAAAGAAAGAAAGGCACAGAACAATCAAGCAGTCATTCCCCACCCTCCTCACAACCCCTCAACTCCTGACAATCACTAATCTACTTCCTGTTCCTATAGGTTCTGAGCATTCTAATATTAAAAACTGGGATTAGACTATGGGTTGGCCTTTACTGGTTAGCTTCTTTCATTTTATCTTTTTAAGGTTTATCTGTGTTTTCCCACATACTAAAGCTTTATTTGTTTTTATTGCCATTATATTTCTTACTTAATGGGTAACAGGTCCTAGGGCTGTTTTGCTCTCTGGCAGTTGCAAAAACAAAAACAAACAAACAAACAAACAAAAAACCCCACCAACTTCTATGAGTATTCATGCACAAGATTTTATATGGATGCATGCTTTCATTCCACATAAGTATTAGTAAGTTACTGGATCACTGCTCATATTTTCAGTTATTCATCTTATTAACTTTGGTCAGCACATAACTCAAGTTCATGTTACATTAGTGATATTCCAAATAAGAGGGTGGTTTAGTTTGATTTGCTTCATGAAACCAAAATGGTACCTTTTAGTCTCAGGGTTGAGAGGTAGAAATAAGTTGTGTCTTTGCCTTTTGTGTGGGTCAGAGACTGTCTATAACAAAAATATTAAGTGATAACAATTAGCTGGTAAAGCAGATAAATTTTACTTTATTATTGATTTTGCATAATTCTGCTCCTTGCACATATGGGGTGGTAGACGTCTTGTTGCCCTGCTTGACCTTTCTAGGGTTTTCTGAGTTGCTTGGGTGCAAGGCCATTTTTCCATCCCCATACAGCTTCTTTCATTTGGAGATGCTTCCAAAAGGAAATGCAGAATAACTATGAATCCATGTGCAGCTCTTGTTCAACAGTAGGTTTTGGTCTTCTTCAATTTCTCTTAATTAAAAGACTAAGATGAAGTGCCATCCTGCACAGTATAAGACTGAAACCTGCAACTGATTAGAAACCAAAAATATGGGCTTATAAATAGAAGCAATGAACTCACTTCTAAAATGTGCTAAGAGATATTTGAATGCCAATGCTAATTTTTTTCTTACTTTTTTTTCTTTATCTTGACCTCTACCCTAAAAATCCATCATTGAGTAAAAATTGTTTGTGTGTTCATTGGCAGTTGCTAAAGAGTTTACAAAGGAAAGTCTAGATTTTAATTTAGCCTGGCCTCAGGTAATGTGTTAAACACTTGGGATGCATATAATATGAGATTTTCATTTGTACAGCTCTCTCCCCCTCTCTGCTTTTTTTTTTCCACTACAGTGTTTAAACAACACTGCTTTTAATTAAGAAATCTGGCTTTATTAAAATCCAGATCTGCAACTTATAACCATCTATGTATATCTGCTCTCAATCAAGAGAAAAATAGTCTAATTTCTGTAGCTGCGTTCACTTTGCATATGTTAACCGGATGCGGCGTGCACCCAGGACATTAATGTAGAGACTGTCCTTTCCATAAATATGGAGTTTGTTCTTAAATACCAGATGGAGGCTGAGTGCTTCTTTACTATCTTAAACTGTACATAGATGCTATTTGGAATTATTTGACCTTTGAGTTTCCTCTCCTTTGAGTCTGATTCTGAGACTGGACACGAGGAGAAATAAAAACAACAACAACAGAAAGCACACTAGAATTATTTTTGGAGAGGGGAAGTTGGACTGACCCCAATGGAAAGAAAAGAGAATAGAACAGAACAATTTTTAAAAGGAAAATAATTGGCCAGTCATATACAGATACCTCTTGCCTGTGGATGCTGGGGTACTCTGTAAAAGAAATCAAGTTGCCAGTTTTACTGATAAAGACAAGTTCCCCCTCACTCCTACTAGGAACTGTGGAGCCAGCCAGATCTTGGCCTTCCTCCAGAGGTGTGCCTAGCCCCAGAGAGGTGCTTGTTGACAGCCCATGCCCTTTGAATCCAGTAGGGGTCTGGTCACCTTCCTTGCTTCCTACAAACCGTGTACCCCCTAAAAATCTGAACTCCTTAGCCCCAAAGCCTCATGTGTGTGAAAGCGATTGGATTGGCATATCTTTTCTGAACACAAACCCATATGAATTTTCAAACAAAAATGTAAGAACAAAGGAAATAGTTTTTGAATTTAGTCAGTCTGAAGTTAGCCTTTGACCGTTTGATACATTCCACAATAAAAACAAGAAGGGGAAGAAGAAAAAAAATCCCCCTTTCCCCAAACAACAACAGAAAATTCAAGGAGGATACTGGTAATGTTTTCCACATGAATTTTAATACATGAAACAGGCTTCAAACCTTGGCCAGCTGCAGGAAGTAAAGTAGCAGTGGGAGGTATGTACCGGAAACAGGGCAGAAAGGGCTGGAGCGGAGCTGCCTTCCAGCTACACACCTTCCTTTGTTGTTCTGGAATGGAAGTGAGGTGCAGAAACCCGAGACTCATCCTAAGGCTGGTTTTGTTTTGAGCAAGCCTCTGTTCTAACTCTGCCTCCTGATTCCTCCTGATTAAAGAATAGATGACTTCAAATGATCGTGACCTCCACGCTCTTCTTTCTTCCTCCCCCGCCTCCTGGAAATCCAAGCAAAATGCCTTGATAACATGGAAGATGATGTCAGCCTCTCTTTCCCCCAGCAACCCAAATCTGTGGTGGGAGAAAACTGTGTTTCTGCCACAGCTATTGTGTTATCTCATTTAATTGCTCACATATTGTACTTCGCTTTTGATTTACAAAATGTCTTCCTTGGTCTTCAGGAATTTACTAATTTTTAATACAATGAAAGGGACTTTTCTCCCACTGTGGCATGGCTTCTACCGCTGGAGTAAATGGCAGAGATGTGGGGCTTTCTAGATAGCATTATCTGACTGTGCTTTTCCTTTCTCAGAAACTTTGAAGGAACTGCCATTGTCTGTAAGAATAGGATCAGCTCTGCAGCAGCTCATCAGCCAGGACCCTTGGTTACTCACCAAAAGCCTTATGTGTAGCCATTCTATTATGCAAAGGTTTTCCAGCCAAACCAGAGTGTGCAAGTGCACATTACCAGAATGGGCCCCAATAGATACTTCTTTTGCATATGTCCTGAGTTCATCTGCCCTGTCCACTTCTCTCTTCTCACCCACGGTCAGAGTTCTGACAAACTCTTCCTCTTCCAGGAAGCCATCTCTTGCTGCTTCTGTCTATAACGGGCGTTTTCTGTGCGTGTGTGTGTGTGTGTGCGCGCGCGCGCGCGCGCACACACACACACACACACACACACACACTCAGCACCTCTGTCTCACAGTACAATGAATCATAACACATTTATCTTATCCCGCTTCACATCTCTGTGGATCTTTTATAGGGGCAGCTTCAGTATGAGTGGCAGGTGTAAATTCCTTGAGTGCCACATTTTATATTTTCTCTCCCTCCGTGGAAATAGATGGTCATTCAGTGAGAAGCCTAGCTTGACCCCTCTGGTCTAGGCTCTGGGTATAGCATCTCAGATGGCATTCATAGAAGCCCAGTACGGGGGAACCATGATGGCCACCAGGGTTGGTGATGTGAACTTGCTGACATCCAATCAGGTCAAGACATACAACTACATTTCAGTTTAGAGACCTTACTCCAGACTTCCTGTTCTGTTTTCCTGCCATGCCTCCTTCCCAGACATTGTAAACACACCTTTACAAAACTAATCTAAGGGCAAAGAGTTTGTGATTTTCCTATCTTGGTAAACATTGGATGGCAGAAGAAGGTTCTGGATATTTTATGGTCTGGATCCCAGAGCGGCTCTGTTCTCTCCAGTGGTGACTAGGGGCGTAGTGTGGTGAGTATAAAGCATTCTTACCGAAGTACCTTCTTCAGTCACCATGTGCATGCTGAATGGCCAAGCACTGTGAACTCTTCCCACTTGAATCATTGAGGATATCACTTTAAGTCATCAAGTAATGTTTTTTACCGTGACAGCCTCCTTCCCTGGCACAGTCAAAGCACAAATCTCTGAATATGGGGAAAGACGGAAACAAGTGGCCTTGTCTCTTATCTACCTAGGCAGTCTGGCCACTTCCGGTCCCACTCTGTGCATCATCCCCCTCGTGGTTCACCTTGGCATTGAAACCATTCACTCTCCTATAAACTGCTCTAGAAATAGTCTTGTAAATGCAGTTCTCTTGGTCATTCATTAGATATTCATTCTCAGAGATGGAGCCTTTCAGACGACTTCACATTGTCTCTTAGTGGAATGAAATGGACATCAGGCATGACTTCATGTGACCCTGTGTGTGCCCCTGGTTAGACAGACTCAGCAATGTTGTATTTATTATCAATATGTAGTTACTGTGGTTCTCAGTTCCTTTTTGAGTAGATTCTGCTTGTTCATTTCAAGATCAGTTAGCCATGGTAACAAGTATCAGGCACCGTGCTCAGTGATGGTCTCTAGTCTCAAGGGGGCTCGAAAACTAGTTGGAAAGAACCACTACCTTTTAAACAAATTACTGTGTGCTGGTCCGCTAGGCCCTATAAGGAAACAGGGACCTTCTTACCTAGAAGGGACAGCCTCATGGTCACCTGATAGAGCAGAAGTGCCTTATATGTTCCTGTATTTGAACCCAGTGCTTTGCCCATACCAGGCAGGTGCATTGCCACCAAGCTATAGCTCTGCCCCCCATCTACCTTTTCTCTTCTTTCTTTTTGAAATTTGAAGAAGGGTTTCCTATTGTACTCAGGTTTGCCTTGAACTTACTCTACAGCTCAAGGTGGCTTTGAACTCCCAATCCTCCTTTCTCAGCTCCCACATTAACTAGCCTTACAAGCTTATACCACAGGATCTAACAATAGTGATCTCTTAGGAGATTACTGTGGCTGAGGAGTCCTGTGAAACTTGTTTCCTATACCTGTCCCTCATGGCATCCCACAAGCCTCCACCTTGGACCCCTCAGCCCAGGGGGAATTGTAGAATACATTTTAAAAACCTCTGATGCAAGTAAATCTTAGCTCCATTTCCTTCTCTCCTGTGAGTTTTATTTTTTATTTAAAAAAGTATTCAATTAGCTTGTGTTGAGGGAGCAATATTCTTTCTTTAGCTGGCATGGAGCATGTAGGAACTTAAAGGATGTAAGACTTCATGGACAAACAGTTAGCTTCTGCTTGCACAGTTGAGTGTGGATTATTGAATTTTAGATTCTGAAAGCAGCTGGAAAGTCAGCCCATTGCCATTGTTTTGCTACTAAAGACAGAGACCTAGAAAAGGGAAGCGATTCAACCATGCTTGCTTGGCTAGTTAAAGGCTGAGCTAGGCTTTAAAACAGACAGGCCAGCAACTGCACCAGCATTTTTTTTCCTTTGTTTAAATAACATTAGGGGTTGGACCTAGGGCCTATACATGTTTGGCACGTGTTCTACTACTGAGCTACAGCTCTGGTCCTAGTATCCTTCCTACCACATCCTATACAGTACACTTCCCTTTCATCCAGTCCCCTAACACTTTCAAAACTATGAACGGTAGGTATTAAAACCACTCTATTCCTTGTGCTTAGGACTCTTCTTTAGCTCTGCTGGTCATTCTGAACCACAACATGGAACACCCAGTGGGTGTTCTGCTACCTTGGTAGCATTTCCTGGCAGGTCATTTTAGCAGACATAGAAATTAGGAACTTTGTCTGACAAGTGGTGAGCAGAGGCATCAGGACCTCAAGTCTTTGCAGATTTCGACTTCGTAAAGTTCTACATGTGCTCAAGCACATGTTTCATGTATGTATAGTCATTGCTATCGAATCCCAGCGACTTCAAATGTCTTCTCAATTCTAACCTTCCTACAAATTATCTGCCAAAGTGTTGATCAGCCCTCCCCCCCCCACTCTGTAAAACCTGTTTCTATCAACAGGTTGCAAATTTTACCTTTGCCTGACCCACACCTGCCTCCCTGTGCGGTGTGTTTGTGCCCCCTGGAATTGCTCCCACGTCCAACCCAATACACACACACGAAGAACTTTTATCAAGGATTCCCTTTCCACTTTAAGGAACTTTTCGTGTTTGGAATCTCAATCTGAATGTGATACTCAAGGCATTTTCAGGGCAGACTAGTAAAAATACATCCTCTCCTGCATCCTGCTCATTCTGTCTAGTAAGTCTTATTTGCTAATATCCATGCCTTCACAATCCCGCAATCTACAGACCATAAGCAAGCTTCTGTGATGACTCTGCCCTGGTGTCCTTAGTGCTGTATTTGTCCAGAACTTCACATAACCCCTTTGGATTTCAGATTCCAGCCTTCCGTCTGTCTCCCGTCTATAGGTCTACTTCATGTCCTCATTCAGTTACATCCTCTGCCAGCTCTATTGTCTGCAGATGCGATGGGTTCCTTTAAAGTCCACATCAAAGTCACTAATAAAAACGTTGGCCAGGAAAGGACATGGACCAGAAAGCCCTGAGGCTCAAGAGAACATTCATTCTCTCCACACTGGTTCCTGATCTTGGAGTTTTCTGTTACAGCCAGTTCTACCCCCTAATTCTGTTCATGCAGCCTCTATTTATGATGTCCATCCTGTTGCTGTAAGAGTCCAGGCATACAACCCCACCATTGCCACCACCGTGATTGAGGAAATGGGATTCATCTAGAGGAACTTATTCTTGGTTAAACCAAACTGAGTTCATGGAGCCATTGCTGCTGTGCAGAGCACGTAGACATTGTCTGTTAACCAGCCTGCTGTTGAATCTCAGCAAGGATCGTAATCTTCAGCATCAGAGTTCAGCCATGGCTCTATTACTGAGGGTTTTTGTTTTGAAAATCAGGATCGTTGCCTGTCTCTAGGATTCCCCTGTCTCTGCTAATCTCCTCGATGATCAAATATTCCTGAGAGTAGATTAGTAACCTCAACTGAAAGATTTTTCTTCAATTTTCCTGTCACACTTTTAAAGGAAACAAAGAGAAGAAAAGAAACTTTACAAAATTCTCTCAACCAGGGATTATTAGTTCAACACTAGAGTCCGTAAGCTCATTTCACCTCAAGAGCACTGGCTAGAACTCCAATCCCATACACACCGCCACACGTTCCATTGGGTACATTCTCATCGATCTCCCAGAGTTGTTTTATTCAAATTCAGGTCCCATGACATGGAAACTGTCAGTCTCTCTACTTAGATGGGAAACCCAGACCCCTGCTTTCTGTGCCCCGGATCAAACAAATCCTGTAGCCACGTGCTATGAGCAAATAAACTTTTAAAACCTTTCCCTATACCCCATTTTCATATGGGAAAATGAAATACACATTTAAAACTAACCCTATAGCTCCATCACACTTTCAATGTTGGTTGTTTTCTTCTTAAATAATAGAGGAAAAGACAAGCAAGTACTTTCAGTACCCTAGTCATCTTTTTTATTAAATGTGAGAAAACAATGTTAAACTGCCCATAATTTGGCATATGAGCAACCCTTGCATTGTAAGAAGAAGAAGAAGAAAAACAAACTGTAGCATGGCCTCCGCTTTCTCTGGAGAGAAAAGCGTACATGATGCGCGTTTCCAGCCCCACATCCTCATTCACTCCTTGCACCTCAGCTTGCCATAGATGCAGTAGGGGCACTTAGAGGTGTGGGAGTCTAGGATTTCATGGGAACCTGTCCTGGCCAACCTACAGTAATGTACACGCCTCACTTTAGGACAGGGTAGAATTACAGAGTGTCACAAGTAGTGATCAAACTAGGAAAAGACCGAACTTCGGCCAGAGTCCACGCAGAATTTTAACAGTTCCACAGAAGCATTGCTAAGCCACAGCGTAAACATGATTTAAAAAAAAATTTTTTTTTAAAGAAAGAAAGGAGCTTATGTGCTCAAAGGGCAATAAGGAAAATTGCCTGATGGTCTGGCCTTGCAGCTGGCAGCCCAGGCTGCTCCAAGCTCCTCCTCCCCAGAGCAGCAGCTCCAGCAATTGGTTGGAGCACTGCACATGAGGGCCCACAGGAAGAGTGAGTTTTCATGTATATTTTTTTACATCCAAATTAAATTAACTCATGGAATTTTCCACCCTTGGGAATTAAAGTAGCAGTTCATGAAGTAATTTGGTTATGTCATTCATACCAAAACAGAAAATACTGGTGTAGCTTGGCACTGTTTAAAAGCCAAGACTAGGCCTTGGCCATTTTATATTTCTTCAAATTCCATGGCCGCTGTGTTAGTTTAACTTTTATTGTGGCTGTAAATTTTTCAAATCAAAAGTATCCTAGCTGGTTAGAAAACATGTGTTTAAAAAAAAAAAGAGGAAAAACAAAACAAAACTGGTTCTCAGCAAGAAGAGGGTTTCGGAAAAACATCAGCTTTGGGGTTAAAAACTGAAAGGTAGGAAGCTGCCTTTTCTGTCAAACCTAATTGGTTGACATTCACAGTTGTGCTTAATTCTAGCTTCCCCTCTACCCATAAATCACCCAAGAACTGTAAAGCTGAGTTTAGCCAAAAGATCTGTCCAATATTAGCAAGGGGAAGCATTGTCGTACAATAGCCACACGCCCTTGAAAGCAGCTAATTGGATGTATTGTGAAAAGCCACAGAACTGAGTTTGCACATTTTCCTTTCACATGTGCCTGCTCCCCAGCTTCTGCACACGCGCAGCTCTGGTGTGGAGCTGCAAGTGTGCGAAAGTTATTGGAGAATGGTAGTCTCTGGGTAATGTTTCTGTAAGCTGCCCAATTTTCCCCCTGTAGACCAGATGAGAAACAGCTGGGGTTTGTTTTAAAAGCTGTTTTGAGAACTGTCTGAATCTTGAGATACAGAACTGAGGTCACTGTTGAGGCAGGTGTTCTTGGACAAGTGAGAACACTGCCAGGGGCCGGCTGGCTGGCTCAGGAATCTGCTGCAGGGGACTTCCTCTTAGAGGAAAAAGTGTTGAAGTTTGCTCCTCTATGTAGAACTCCAACCGGTCTAAGTAAGTAATCGCATTAGCAATACTGTTAGAAACTGAGAATCTTTGAACACAGCTAGCCCTTGAGTGAATAATTAGCTCAGTATGAAGGAATCCAAAATGGTCATTTCCTCTCCAGGGCTACAGTTCCAAGGATCTGAGGTTCCTCTGCTCCTTGGAGCTTTTAAGTGCTTGAATTTCCTCTTTAAACACACCACTAGTGAAATAGCTACTATTTTAAACAAGTCATGGCCCAACTGCCTGGGTCTGGAGAGGAGGAAGGTTGTTGTTGTTGTTGTTGTTGTTTTATTTGTTTTGGATACTATCTAAGGGAGAAATGAAGCCCACTTGGCAAAATCCACACTGAAGCGGTTTTGAAAAAAGATAAAACAAGAAACATGAGGAGCCAGTAGAAATCAGGGCAGGGCAGGTACCCACTATCCCGAGGATGAGGGAAACAGGCCCCCTCCTTTAGGAGCAGCAGTTATTAGCAGCTGTTTATCCAGTCGGGAATTGAGATTAACATTGTAAACTTTTTTTTTTTTTTAAGAACTAGAAGAAAATTTGTTTGGGAAGTTGGCTCTGTATATCAAATCTGCCTTGCCAAAAAAAACTTCCTTTCTCAGAACACATGTACTAGAGTTGAGCAATGTTATGATTCTCTGGGAAGCTCAGGATTACCAAAAAGTCTGTCCCCATTAACTAGGACACAAAGGGACAGAGAGCTGGAAGGCTTTTGCTGTTGACAATTCCACCATAGTCTTCACAATACCAAACTAGCTGATGAGGCTCTTGCCCCTTCTCCATAAGGACTCAAAAGGGGCCGTTCTGCCCCTACCCATCCCTTTCTCCGTACTTAGCTGCATCTTTGCAATGGTCAGACATCCACAGGTCGACTTTCTCCACACCTGCTCTTTGCAGGTGACCCTCCATGAAACATTCAGCAAGGAGCTTTAGTACTTTGTTATCCTTTGGTCTCAAAAGAGAAAAGATTTGAAAAAAAAATGGATATTGGCATTTTTTTCTTGATTTAATGCTCCTCTTAATGTCATTTTCTTTTATTAAATCCTTTCTTTTGCTTTTGATCTTATTTATAGCAGCCACTGGTCATATGGAAACCATTAGTGTATAGCTGGGAGATGAAAGGCTTCAGTGCAGTTAAATAAGAGGGAATCATTTGAGCCAATAATATGCACATACAGTGAGGTGCCATGTGTGTCCAGAATGCCCTGTGTGTTCACTTTGTAGCAGACTTGTTGAGCTTTAGAATGGTCTGCACAAAAATCTGCTTTTTGTCAGAGATATGTAATCTGACAATATGAAAACACATGTTAACACACAGCCCTTAGCGGCCTTCGTATGCTGAGAGACAGACAGACACAGACACACATAGACACACAGACACACACACACACACACACACACACACACAAAGAGAGACAGAGACATAGAGAGACAGAGAGACTGTCTAATGCCATTTATTGATGTAAAAAATATAAATTTCCCATTACAGCTGGGAGATTATGTAATTAGTGTCAAATATCAGACTATTACAGATAGGTTTAGAGAACTACGGTCAAAATCCTCCCTGTCCTTCTAAACTTATCTCAGTTGCCCTGGTTTTCCCAAATAGATATGACTTCATCATCCGTTAAAACCCTCTGTGACCTTGTTCTCTTATAAGACATCCATCTTATTTTGTCTTAAATCATAATGATATTATGCCACCATTATAATATGTCTGTTAAGTAATAGATGTCTGTCTTTTGTTATTCTTTTTTCCTCTGGGTACCTAAAGAGTGCCTTGCATATGGACATCTGAAAGGCATTTGCTAAGTTAAATGGAATGCTTATTATTAGACAGAAACACACAAAAATGGATATTTGACATTATCAAAGGTTATAAATGTCAGACCTCTTCTGCTGGATATGTGCCATGTGTACCATCATTGGTGTTTAGGGAACATCTACCTGCATACTGTGATGATAGTGATGTCCTGTGATCTGGACCCAGGCCCTGACCATGTGGCATTCACAACCCAAGGCAAGCATTGGCTTTATGCATAGCAAAGTTTGGAGTCTGTGCCCAGTGCCATCTGACAGTGTCCTTGAATATATTTTATGTGTGGTGCCTTTAATGACTCAGTCAGAGTAGGATCCTCCCTGGGCCCAGAAAGCCAACGGCAAAGTGCAGAATTACGGCGATCAGCACTGTCTTGAAGGGGCTAGAGATGAGACGATGGCTATGGATCTAATGAAACAGAAGCTGTCAAGAGAAGAGACTAATCCACAGTAGTCCTTGGCCCACAGTAATGTTGGAGGGAGCCCAGCAGATGAGGAGCCATGAGTAGATAGCAAAAGATTCAGATTGATCAATTTAAAAAATAAGAGACACTGAGATAGTCCCCAGAAGCTGGAAGTCATAGATTTGGTCCATAGAACACTAACTGTACTGAACCTTAACTCACGGGCTAAATTCTGGGGAAAGAATATAGCATTCCAAAGATGAAGATTTACAAAAAGATGGAAAAGATACATTTCGGTCAAATAGGCAAATTTCTTTCTGTCTTTGTTCCTTCTACAGATATTTACTATAGGCATTTGTCAGGTGCCTTGTCCTGCACAGCTTGGTACTGGAAACCTAGCTGAAGCAGAGAGGGAGTTAGGAAAGGACAAGCACAAAAGAAAGAACAGATGTGGACATAGAACCTGGGATCAGATGGGTTATGTTTGCTCTGATGGAGCAGTACCACATACAGTAACAACCGGAGACTCTGCATGTTTATAATGTATAGCACCGAGGGAGGGGTTAGCTAGTCTCAGTCGGTTTCTGTAGGTGAGCAGTATCAGGATAGGAATATCTGGGAGGAGGACACTGTCGTTGCTAGTTTTTGTACACACTCATCAATCATAAACATCCAACTTGCACATGTTGTCAGCATTCACCCTTAGACCAGAGAGAGGTTTGGCCATCACTCAGAGTGTCCCCGTGGGTGGAAGGCTTGGCCATCCCCATGGATCTGAGGTACAGTTCTTTGACAAGGCCCTCTGTCTATGTCAGTAATGTCCGTTTCCTTGGGACTTGGTCTGCTCTTTACACAGGCACTCAGTGCCCCAGCTTCGCACAGAGAAGGAAACCATAACTAAAAGCTGGGTCATAGAATGCCTCTAGTAACGGGGCGGTCTGTGTGGCTCCGGAAGGTTGACAGGGCAGTCAGCTGCAAAAGCATGCACACACAGGTCCGCTTCAGGGATCTGCAGTTACCAGTGTATATAAAAGTGTTCCATTGGCTTCCAAACAAACAAAAAAAGTTGCTTACAGGTAAACTGCAGGTCGTCACTGTAATCCCCATGCTACATGGGCGTGACTCACTACAGCTGGATCAACTTCAGTTCCATACAGCAGATTTAGAAGCCTACTGCCTGGAATAGGGGTGGACTGGGCTCCCCCAGCTCCCCCACAGTCCTGACTTGGAACATAGCGTCCAGATGTCACCCCCATCAGAGGAAATGAGGTAAAGAGAGTTGGAAGCAGAGGAGAGTGAGAATACAGAAGAAGAAATGAAACGGTTCCACCACATAGGACTTAAAAAAGAAAAAGGAACTGAATTCAGCTTTCCTCAGTTTACATCTTTGGAAACATATCACAGAATCATTCATTATAACCATTTTGATGGCTGGTCCAGGAGCTTGGTGTAGTTGGTCACATGACAGACACGCACTACTAAAGCCACAATTGGTTAGATTCTGTGTAAATCATTTTGAAGGGGCTGGACAGATGGCTCAGTGGTTTGATTCCCAGCACCTATACAGTGGCTCACAATCATTTGTAACTCCAATCCTTGGGGACCTGAATCTTCTTTTGGACTTTGTAGGCACTACATGCATGTGGTCCATATATGTGAATGCTGGCAAAACACTCACACACATAAATTAAATCAATCTTAAAATTTTTAAATCACCTTGAAAATTATTCTGGAGAATAAGCATTAAATAAATCTCTAAGAATTACACAAAAATGAATCACACTAAATTTCAGACAAACTGTAATTAAAGCCGTGAGATTTCTGGAAAAAAAAAACAATTAGATATTCTCATAAGAGTTATGAAATCATCTCCCAATAACATTAAGAGAGTCAAGGCAAACAGAAGAACTGGACCCTAACCTGCTTTCAGTGAGAAATTTTTAATTATATGGTTATTATTTAAAAAAAAGTCTGATTTTTAAAAACTGAGCAAATAGGAAATTTTATTTGTGGTTAAAGGATATCTTGGATGTTAGAAATTTCTCCTACAATGATTGGCTTTTAGAGTTCCGTCTTGTTTTCTACAAGACCCTGGGTATTTGGTATTTTCCTCACAGTATTGATCCTCTGCTGGCCTTTTATGAGCTTTCAGCTCCATCTATGAACTGCTAAAATTTTTCCATCCAATTTCTACCTCTTTAAAGGATGCACTTTTGGCATAAATGGAATGCTGCACATAGGAGAAGATAAGTTTGCTTTCCTCTAATATGACAGAGATCTAGCAAGGTGATGGAAGCTGAAATTGAGCATCCTTTAACTGTCACATATAAATGACATTTCATGGGGAGATTACCATTGAACACCAAAAATGTTTGCCTTGTCAATATGGCATAATGACAGGGAACCACCCCAATTTGTGTGTGTGTGTGTGTGTGTGTGTGTATTTGGAGAAACATGAGAGAAGAGTCAAAAAAAGAAATCAGACATCTTTTTGACCCACTTTTCTTGTTCCTTTCGTACTTTCTGAAAAGCGGAAGTCATCAATAACAAACATCGGTTTTCAGTAAACCAAAATGTTCCTTTAACATATCTGGTTTTGTGCCATTGTTATTTAGGTCTAGACATGGACGGTTGACGTTTGCCAAAAGTCCCCATCCTGCTCTTTTAGAAGGATTATGGTAGAGTGGGAGGGGCTAGTGTCTGAAAGCCTGTTTGGAAGCAGTTATCTCTGGCGATAACATTAACTAGAATTGAATAACTGCCAAATGAAATTTAATACATTTTCCCATCCATGAAATAGACCTCTTAAATACAACAGAATAATTACTTTCACAATACTCCCTGGAAACAAAGAGAGCAAAAACACTGAATGTCTTTTTTGTTTGTGGTGTTTGTTGTTCGCTTGAGGATAAGGACAAGGGTGTTTACCGAGATGCACCACGCGTCCCTGAGTAAAATCCGCCTGGCCAGTGGCCACCTAATTTGAAACTGCTTGTCTTTTAAATCTGTTTATATTGGAAGAGTCATGGCAAATATTAAATTCTGTAATTTAGTTAGACAGTTTGGCTATAGCCTGAGATGGTCAGCTCTGATTTTTTTTTCCCTGTAATAAAAATAAAATGCTTCGGATCTGTGCATGCACAGGTATTCACATGCATGTAGCATTTGTATATGCATATATGTACCTCTGAATGTATTATGCTTATATATATACACACAGTTTTCTAGCAAAAGCTCCAGGAGGCAAAGGCCATGTGCCCCTTAACTTACATCCCTCTCCTGGGTATAATTCATATGCTTAGTGAAATTGCTCAATATCATGAGCTTTCTGAGTTAGTTTAGATCTTTTCTAGTTCTACAACTAGTTGTTGGGTAAGTCACTCAGCTGTTCTTACCCTTAGATTTCTCCTCTGAAATGTTTGACCTGATTTCTATGTCCCTCTAATCCAGTGGTTCTCAGCCTTCCTAATGCTGCAACCTTTATACAGTTCTTCATGCTCTGGTGACCCCCAATCATTTTGTTGCTACTTCATAACTGTAATTTTGCTATTATTATGAATTGTAATGTAAATATCTGATAGGCAGGATATCTGATATGTGACCCCTGTGAAAGGGTCATTTGACTCCCCGAAGGGATCATGACCCACAGACTGAGAACCACTGTGCTAGTCCCTTGAATTTATGTTCTATGAATTTAAGGTGTCTGATGTTCTTCAGAAAGCATGATTATTTAAATTACGTGGTATTTGTATGATTCAGAAAGTTAATATCTGTCTAAATGTGTTTCAGTATCCCCCATGATAAACTAAGGCAAGAGAATTTTAATGGCTATGCCAGAATTTGTGTATATTCTGACCTGAGATCCGAAGTGATTTAGATCTTACTCTGCAGAAACCATCCATGATTTATTGGGTCTGCAGAAGGAGCAAGGCCAAAGCTGCCTTGTTTCCCCTCCATGTCCCTTGAACTACCCGAGCACAGAGTGGTCTACTCAGAGTCTGACCCATGCTGTCTTCAAAATGGGGAACTGGTCCTTCAGAGAGCCTTGAGTCTCCGAACTGGGAAATGCTCACAGCAGGTACAGAGCCAGGAAGAATGTTCCCAAGGATGCTGAGGAAGCGTATGACCTGCGGACATATGGGCCAGAACCAGAGGAAAGCAAAGGTTCTCTAGAGAGGCAGAAGTGGGACAAGTGTCCTGGAAGAGACAAGTGGCAGCTTTAGTTTCTCAGGCTTCTCTGGGCCCCAAACCCAACTGACAGAATCCTTTATGATGAGTTTTATTTTATTTGAGCTCAAATGAGTTTCTGTTCCATTCTGTCAAAACTCTCCAGTAAATTGGTCATTACATAAGTTTGACAGGGGTTGTTGTAAGCTCCTGAGGGCCTGCATCCCTTTGAGTTCCTTATCTCTCTGTCCATAGCACCTTGTGAACTAGGTAAATAGTGTCTGATCAGTCAACAGTAATTAAATCAATTAATTGTAAAACTTCACTTTTAATGTAAGTGCCTCAAACTACATTACAATGGCTACAGAGAAAAGAGTTCATTCAGTAGTAGTAAAATGAACTATTCTCACAAATTACTTTTAACTCTATTGAATCTAGATGGAAGCTTATCAAAACAGGGATTTAGTAAATAAGAGTTTTCTAAAAATATACAAAATATATCATACTAATAATCAATTCATTGGTTAAAGAATCTTTTTCCTACTTATATATACATATGTGAAAAGTGATCTCTCTCTCTCTCTCTCTCTCTCTCTCTCGTGCATGTGTGTGTGTGTGTGTGCGCACTAACCTAACCGCTGACCCCAGCTTCTCATAGGGGACATAACTGACATTTGGAATTATCTATAAAAGACAAAAGTAAGGTGACAAGCATCCCTAAAATACAAAAAGAAATGTGCTTGAGACAACTTTATTCTCAAATATAACCTCTGATATGTCCCCACCGTGGTACAGGAAAGGGAGTTAACCCAAAGGTGTCTGAACAAAATAGAGATAATGAATACAAAAGTAACCGTCAGTAGAGTTAGCTTGAGGCTTGAGGGTCCTTGAGCTTCGTCAGCCATCAGTCTTGTGTAATATGCAAGTGTGTTTGGTTAAAGCGCTTAGTCCTGGGCACAGCTATTGTGTTATGCACTATTTTCCATATAGTATTAGAAGTGTTTACGATAAGCCTGGGGCTTATTCTCTGTGACCTGAAGTGTCACTTCTATCATTTTTTGCACTTGAGCAGCCTATGACATCTACTCCCATCTCACAGAGAGAGCAGAGACTGGGGACTCTGCCTTCCTCTTTTAACTCTCTAACCCCGCTTTCACACCCCGCTGAGATGAAGACTATAGCACGGTATACGGTTGTAAGTCCTTTTTCCCTCTCATGGGAACTAGAAGGGAAAATACTCATTTAGTAACTGTCTTAAATGAAAACCACACAGAACATCTTCAATTCTGTCACAGGTGCCTTTTAGAGAAGGCTTGTGCACATCTGTAGAATGGTTGTGTAGGAAAAGGGGCCTTCATCTACACTGAGGTCAAATCTGTAGTCGCTTTTGGGGATTCCATCGTAGAATCCTCCATTATGGAAATTCAAAATATTTAATGCATTGGGGTTTCCAAAGTAAAAATGACATATCAAAACCTGCTTGGAAAGTGACTGCTATTTTTGTTCCAAAGGAAAATAAAATGCATAAAGTGTAGGTGAGACATGTTTGAAGGACTAGGTGGCCGTGGCCTGTCTGCAGGAGAAGATCTGAGTTCAGAGAAAGGCTGGGTGTACATCTGCCTGGTTAGGCTAGAGAGAGAACTCATCTTCTGTGGCACTCTAGTACTGACACTGGGGGTCTACTGCCATGCAGTCTGTGTTCAAAACAGAATGGACTGCTTCGGAAGGTGAGCAAGGTCTCATAGAACATCCGAAGAAGCCTTCTGGAAACTCAGTGACTACCATTCAGAAAGTTCCTGTTGAATACAGGAATACAGGCACCTAGAGCCCAGAACTAAACTACCCCATGTTGCAGCAGAAATGCTCATTTACACTTAGGGCTTCTGAGTTCTTTACTGCTCCAGCTGTGCTTTGAATCTGAACACTAGCAGGAATGTATGTGATCTTCCTTCCCTGTCCCGAACTGTTTGCTTTTCTATTGCTTTGGAGTGTGTGTGTGTGTGTGTGTGTGTGTGTGTGTGTGTGTGTGTGTGTCTGTGTGTGTGTGTCTGTGTGTGTGTGTCTGTGTGTGTCTGTCTGTCTGTGTGTGTGTGTAGTATGTGGATAGTTTGGCAGGGTCTGTGTATGTGTGAAGGTGATACAAAATCCTTGGCTGCTCTGAGTAGTGATATGGTAGTTTTGTTTCACATCTTTGGAAATAATTATTTAAAACATGGTGGTAAAAGACTGAAGATTTTTGCTTTGTGTTTTTTCTATTTTTATTAGGAAAGTAAATGTTGATTCACAGCAGTATAAATTCATAGACAAATGCTTTTGTAGAGTTAGACCCACTGTCTGGCGTAAGTACTCACTGGATAGTGGGCTAACTAAATAGCCACTTGGAAATGCAGAGGCAAATGTGAGTGCTTCCTGTTCCCTTGGTTTACAAATGCTTAATGGTTTTACCCCAAGGCAAGTGCTACAAAGTCAGCAACCACACTGCCAGTCTCTGAGCCCTAGAGTAGGCAGTCCGACTTCATAAAACTCAGTGGTATTCTTTTTAAATCAAATAACCACACTGAACTCTATAATTTTTTTTTCTTGGAAGCATAAAGAGTATTTACAGTATGGTGTCGTTTTTTAGGATCCAAGTAGTGGAGATGGGGGAAAGCTGGAAAAATGTCCAGACATCCTCACATAGCAATGATGGCATTACTGGTGTGTTTAATAAAACCTTTATTGGTACATTTTCCGGTGTGGTGGCATTGGCAGAAACGGTTCCCCTTTGGATTGGGGACTCAGCAGCTGATGAAACGCAGTGAACATTAATTTGGAATGGGCTGCCTGTTTGGGGGAGCCAGGTGACATTTTATTATATTTGTACCGAGCAGGGGCTGTGTCCCATACTGCCTGAGCTTCCGCTGTCAGAGACTTAGCTGGCATTGTGGGGGGAAAGAAATGGCAGGCCTGAGAATCTTATCCCCTGAAAGGAAAGTCGAATGCCAAATTGAAATTCCTGTAGGATTTCCGATAGCAATGGGGGAATTGAGAAGCCCACAATTAAGCATATGGGCATTAAGATAATTGTCAGATCTGTTGGCGGACATGATAGAAGACAGATGGGTACGAATCAGTGCGCTCCACTGCAGCACCCTGGGAGACAATTTGACGTTTTACCTGCCTGAGCTACTCTGCCATATTTGTCACTGGATGTAAGGCATGGCATCTTACTGAGTGTTAAGTGTTGGATTTTTTTTTTTTTTTTTGGTTTTGTTTTTTTTTTTGTACAGAATTGTAGATGCATGAGCAGTCCTTCAGCGCCCTCTAGTGAAATGCATTGAGAGGCTGGCTTGTCACAGGCCACCCTTACTGCAGCAAGTCCCAGCTAGCCCTGGAAAATAAGTCCCTCCAGGCCACGCTCAGAACTCTGGTTGCTTTTATTGTTTCAGGTTGGGGCCCACCGTGAAGATGGCGTGGCTCTGCGAGGCAGCCATTCTCTCCTGCCAAACCAGGTTCCGGTTCCACAGCTTCCTGTCCAGTCTGCAACTTCCCCTGACTTGAACCCACCCCAAGACCCTTACAGAGGTAAGTCACCTCAGAAAGCATGCTGACCTTTGCGAAACAATAGACTTCACATTGATGTCAAGTATCCTTGGCAGCATCTTGGAGGCCCTGGCAGAAAACCAAGGATCAAATTCGGTACAAAAGTGGTAAATAATGGGAAAGTAGCTAGAATTTGGCCAGCTAATTGTGTTTCTTCCGTAACTGTTTTCCTCAGACATCCTCTGATAGCCTAGTCCCGTTTCAGTAGGGAATGAGACAACAGGCTGATGAGAGGAAATTTTATTTTAGCTATTTCCACATTTGACTCATTCAGTTCCTCTAATATGGTTAGTTGTGGCCTGAAAATGATGTTTCCAAATGGATAGGAAGGAAATTGTTGTTGTTGTTGTTTAAGATGGAAGGAAATGTACGTACAATAAAAACGAAAAAAGGGGGAACAGTGAACTGGGTTGGATGTTTTTTGCTCTGGAGTGATCAAGCCCTGTAACAATGTGTGTCTCCCCCCTCCCCCGCTCCCCATTACGAGGACCTTTCATGTCCCCAAGGAATTTTTTCTACAATGACTAAACCTGGGTCCAACTTCCTGTGGGCCAGATGAACAATGTTCACTTATGGTGTCTTCTCATTCTCTCCGTGTTTGAAATAAACAAGATAATACTACCTTGGGAATTCCTATAACCAGCCTTTCAGTTGTTAACCAATACAAATATGGAGTGCTTTTTATAGGTACAGGTATGTAGTTCATTTTTAGACAAGCAATAGTGACCCCGTGGCTTCTCTCTTACTCTTTGTTATATGGTTTTCAAACTGTAGCCTGAGAGTCCAGTTAAAATGCAGATCTGGATACTGTAGCAGTGGGACCCTGCATTGCTCAGGGTTCCCGGATGGTAAGGATGCTCCTGGTCAATGAAACTTAATTCTGAGTCACAAGTTTTTTAGAGTACTCAGATTATAAAATGGAAGGATCTTTGTGACAGATGTACATCAACCTGAGAAATAGATTTCATTGAGGTCATGTTTTAAATGAAGTATGAAGGCCAGGGAGTGGTTAAGAGTGCTTGATGAGCACCACCAAGAACCCGAGTCTCAATGTCAGCACCCCCATAACAACCTGAGCAATTCTGTAGACACCTACAACCCTAATTCCCAGGGGACAGGACACGGGAGGACCACTGGAGCTTGCTGGCTTCCAGACTAATCAAGAAAACGTGAGTTCCAGGTTTTAGGGAGAGATCCTGCCTCCAAGCAATAGGCAGAAAGTGATAGAGAAGGACACCAGATGCCCTCTTCTGGCCTCCTTGTGAGAACAGGTGTGTCCACAGGCACATACATGTGAGTATGCTTTCACAGAGACACATACAAACAAATAAGTAATCTTTCAAATGTTGTATGAACATTAGCAGTGGAGGTAAGTTAAAATTCCAGATTTCTCCTCTGAGCAATGCACCGCCTTCCATAGGTACCCTTTTAAAAATGCTGATTACTCCTCCAACATAAGAGAAGCTTAATTTCAGAATATCATTAGGGTACCTATTGAAGCCTTGACTGCACATATTTAGAGTACTCCCTGGGAATTATATTTTAAGGACATTTTTCTATTAAATCATTGCATATGGAAGAAACTCAATATAATAGCTGATATTTACTCAGGTTCTTAATCAGAACATTGAGGTGTATGATTTTCATGATTATGATTTTCATTGCAATTAAGTTGATGTTTTGTAGACAGTGAAATTACCATCTACTCCAAAAGATTGCAAAATAGAATTTAACCTCAGAGCCGATGCAAGGCAAACTTGTTTCCACAGGTGCGTTTCTGAAACTTCACCAGACAGCACAGGAAAGTGACGGCAGGGTTCCAGCTCGGCAGGATGGGTTGTCTGGCTGGAGGCTCTGCGTTTCTGGGGTGAATGCACTTATGCATAGAATTCTGGACCTCAGCTGATCTCTGTTTCTTTTGTTTGTTTGTTTGTTTGTTTGTTTATTTCGTTTTTCTGTAGGAATGCCTCCAGGGCTCCAGGGCCAGAGTGTGTCTTCTGGTAGCTCCGAGATCAAATCCGATGACGAGGGAGATGAGAACCTGCAAGACACAAAATCTGCTGAGGACAAGAAATTAGATGACGACAAGAAGGATATCAAATCAATTACTAGGTCAAGATCTAGGTAACAGTATATAATACTGTCGCTTCATTTAATTCCTTTATTGGACTTTGATGAAGTGAACAGAACAGGAAGAAACTTCTCAGTTTTTTCCTGGCAGGTAAAGCCTCAGATGAAAAGCAAATGGAAGGCCTGTCCTAGAAGTATTTCTGGTATCGTTTCAGATACCTGTATTCTAGTGAAACCTAAGTGCCTTTGAATCTACAAATTTGGACCTAATGCTAATTGCACAGCATAAAATTATTTGTACCTGATTCAAGTGAAAACAGTTTCTTGTTAAAACTGTATTCTTCAAATTTGGTCAGAAGTGTTTTTGCCCAAAATATTCCTAAAAAGGAGATTTTTAGCCACGTTAAAGAGTTAATTGATTGTATATACAATTGTAAGTGTTTTTTTTATCTTTAAAGTGAGAAAATTCTGATTTCCTAGTTTTATCCTAAACAGGTTGCTGCATGTAAAATAAATTCTAATGGTTTTTTCCCCCTCTCTGCTACTAAAAACACAACTGCAGGGAAATAGCTTCAAGTTGATGTTCTTAAATATCTGGTGTCTTTGAATTCAATGTGTCTCTTTAAACTTGAGTCTGGTGATGAGATGGTTTAGGGTTCCTTGGGACCCATATACATTGCCTTCATTGCTTTGGGTTAATTTTCTTTGCAGATTACCCAGTTGTGCCAAGACTTCAGCTTCGTTTGAAGGTTGTGGTTCTCGGGGCCACAGCTGGCGTCTTTCATGAATCAAGTTCACATTGCCTTTTCCTCTCTTTATAACTATCGTGACACGTTACATTCTGTGTCCTGCTCCTAAGATGCTCAGGGCTTCTGTCTTGGCTCTCTCTCATCATTGCAGTTTCCTGATTTGTGGCCACATTGGCAAGAAACCCTTGGGTGGGAATTTCACATCCTGAACAGCTTCTCTGTTAGCCACGTCAGTTCTTGGTAATTTGGTGGCCATAACGTATACATATTCATTGGTTCTTGGAAGTTTCAGAACATCATTTTACTTGCCGCTAAGTGTCTTCTTGTTAACAGTCGTCCTCATGCGGTTTCTAATATATGCCTTGCAGAGTCTGCTCTGAGGTAGTGTTCTTCAAATCCAGTTTATGTCCATGAACGATTTATTTATGTGACTAACGACTTCTAATTAGTCAATAGCCTGAAAACTTTTAAAGGACAGCTTCCCATTTCCCGGTTCCCCCTATATAATGTTTGACACATGGTCACTGTCTAAAAATATCGCCAGTCTTTTGCTTCAGAATAAGCCTACCAGAGACTCTGCTATTCCATTTTGCATAATGGTATGCAGGAACAATATAATCGCAGGCTGCATTCCCTTACCACCAGCAGAAATTCTGCGAGAGGGAAAAGGAGAAGCCGGGAGGAAAATGTGGAAGCAAAAAAAGAGAGGGCTTGCCCTAGCCTTCCGTGGACGATGTGTTGGCTGGGGCGTCACAAAGTCCAGCTTTGGAGCACTTCTCACCACCTTGCCCCAGCAGGCACTCTTCTGTGTGAGCATCCTTACATCCCTCAAGTACTTCGCAGAGTTCAAGAGTGCCTGTCCCGGTTAGGACACCCCCAGGGTAACAGGCCCTGTTTGTACTGTGGACGCCACCTGAGGACTTTCTTCTCTCCTTTTTATTAGCATATGTTCATTGTACACAGTGATGGGTTTCATAGTGGCATTTCCTGTCAAGTCCACTTTGAACATTTTCATACTCTGCTGTTCTTTGCTTCCTTTCAGTATCCCACAGTATCCCTATCTCTACTTTCCTATGTCGGGAAAACTAGAAAATCACATGATGAAGGGTTAAACTGGGTCCCCTGACTCTCACCCTGTACAAAAAAAAAATAAATAAAATCAGTTCAGAATGGGTGGAAGAACCTGTTGTAAAACCTGAGACTAGAAAGACACAGGGAAAGCACTTCGAGATACAGGCATGTGCAAGGGCATACTAAATGGGACTCCAGGAGCTCAGGGAAAGACGACATGGGAGGGCTACACCCATTTGAAGTCAGCATCCATTTCATGCACAGTGAAGAGCTAATCTTCCACATCTTCAGTTCTGAGTAAGAGGATTCATCGTCTTGACTCTTTGAACAATATGGGCTTAGGGGATTTTAAGCTTCTGTTCAAGGTTCTGTATCCAGTAGCCTGGACTGAAAGTCTCTCTCTCTCTCTCTCTCTCTCTCTCTCTCTCTCTCTCTCTCTCT
>CABHPH010023429.1:0-16946 GCA_902168325.1 Peromyscus nudipes | reverse complement strand
TGTGGGATATTCTGTATGTCAAATGTGTTGCTCTGATTGGTTAATAAATAAAACACTGATTGGCCAGTAGCCAGGCAGGAAGTATAGGCGGGACAAGCAGAGAAGAGAATTCTGGGAAGTGGAAGGCTGAGGCAGAGAGACACTGCCAGCCACCACCACAACAAGGGAGATGTAAGGTACCGGTAAGCCACGAGCCATGTGGCAAAGTATAGATTAATAGAAATGGGTTAATTTAAGATAGAAGAAGTAGATAATAAGAAGCCTGCCGCGGCCATACAGTTTGTAAGCAATATAAGTCTCTGTGTGTTTACTTGGTTGGGTCTGAGTGGCGGTGGGACTGGTGGGTGAGAGAGATTTGTCCTGATCGTGGGCCAGGCAGGACTGGAGAAAAACTCTAACAACAGGACTGAGTGCTCTCAAATCAATCATTAATCAAAAAACACCTGCACAGACTTGCCTACAGGCCATCCAATGGATGCAGCTTCTCAATTGAGATTCCATCTTCCCAGATGGCTCCAACTTGTGTCAAATTGACAAAAAACTAAACAGCAAACCATCCCCATAATTTGGAGATTCAAGTGGGTTTTAATTTCAGTTAAAAAATAAAAGGATGGGCTGGAAAGATGCTCAGTGGTTAAGAGCACTTGGTGCAGAGGACCTGGGTTCAGTTCCCAGCCCTCACATGGCAGCTCTCAAGCAGCCATAACTCCAGTTCCAGGGAATCTTACATCCTCTTCTGACCTCCACAGGCACCAGGCACACATATAGTGGAAATTCATACATGCAGGCAAAACACTCTTACACATTAAAATAGTAAAAGTAAATGAAATCTTTTAAAAATATGTTAAACAAATAGAAGGGTAAGCTTCAATTTGTGGACTCAATCATGATCGTTCCAGGGAAGCTGGAACGGTTGTTTGTGTTCTGTAACAGAAAACCCATGTGATTGGGTCAAGCAGATCCCAGAACGGAGGACTGAGTCAGTGACATCATAGCGGTTCAGCAGACAGTGGTTTGGCATCTTCCCAGTAAAAGCCGCTCTCCCTAACAATGGCTCGGCCTCCCCAGTTCCCTATGATGGCGTCACAGGCTGATTTCCCTTCTCTCCCACCCCATTCTCTCGTTCCGCTCTCTCATTCTGGGCAGAGTGCTAAGCAGTGGGCATTCAAAGGAAAGGAAGGGATTTCTTTATCCTCGGAGAGGCTGGGTTAGAGGAGAAGCCAACACCAGAAACAAACCTTCCTGGTCCAGTTTCATGGACAAGCAGCCATGAGGACGGACAGATGTGAATCACCATCTCAAAGGGGTTGTCCCGGCATGACTTACAAAGAAACCCTGAAATAACCTAACTACCCCATAATAAGGAAATGAGGAAATGTAACAGGATAATATGGGTGAGCACACTGCATTCATACTTAGAGAAAAGAACTTCATTAAACCCCCAGATACATGCATGCACATGCACACATAGCACAACACATACAACACAAAACACACAACGCCCACACATATGATGCACATAGATACAACACGCACAAATCCATGCGCGCAAATATACACCTGCCCTTACAGATTGAGCAGAAGTCCTAGGCTGCCATTCTAGGGCTCAAGTCTGACAGCCATGTTAAGTCACCTACATTGTGTTTCAACCTTGTTTCTCCATGACATGTTTTAAAATGAAAGACTGCAGATTTTTCAGAAGATAAAATGACCTCTGGCTTCTTTTGAAGCATGAAAAGATGGGACTGGAGAAAGCCAACCTCCTGCATGGTAGCTGTTGGCTGGACCTATACAGCAGGCTCCCCCTTGATGCAGGTCACTGTTCCCAGCCACTGTCATCTCCCACACTGAAACTGTGATCACCAACAATCATCCTATAACTAGCCTGATTGACTCAGAGACAACATCTTCCTGACCCCACAGACATTTTCTCTTAAAGAAGGAGGGTAGAGCTATCTATGAGAATGAATGTCTGGTAGAAATGTGGTGTACTGGTCAGTTTTCCTCAACACAAACTAGAGTCACCTGGAAAGAGAGAACCTCAGTTGAGGAGTCATTTCCATCCTATTTGCCCATGGGTGTGTCTGTAGTACATTGCATTGACTAATGACTGATGTGGCAGGGTCCAGCCCATTGTGGATGGTGCCATCCCTGGGCAGATACTCCTGGGTTGTATTAGAAAGCAGGTTGATCAAGCTATGGAGAGCAAGCCAGTAAGCAGCATCCCTCCATGGCCTCTGCTTCGGTCCCTACCTCCAGGTTCCTGCCTTGAAATAAAGCTCTTCTTTCCCAAGTTGCTTTGGGTCATGGTGTTATCCTACCAACAGAAATCAAACTATCACATGTAGGTAGGTAAGTAAATAGGCAGATCTCTACCAGACAACAGAGATTGATACATTGATATGTAAATGATGTATGTAGATATAGATGTCAATTAGAAAAAGAACCATGCCCACAGCTCTCAAGGATGAAGAAAACACAGATGAACAAGGAATTAAAAGTTTTGACCCAGCAAAGGGGACCATCATCGAAGCTCACAGTAAGGGGGAAAAATCTTTAGCAGCCACACTGCAGAAAAGGAGCTAATCCAGAATTTACAAAGCACTGTAGAACAAGTACCAGGGGAAAGACTTTATTTCATTTCATAGCTTATAGCTTACAGTCCATCACTGAGGGAAGCCAGGGCAGGAGCCCAAAGCAGGAACCTGGAGGCAGAAGCTGAAGCAGCGGCCATAGAGAAATGCGGTTTATGGGCTTGTGCTCCATGGCTTGGTCAGGTTGTTTTCCAATGGGCTAATGAATCTGAATAGACAGTTCAAAAGAAGAGACACAAAGGGGCAACAGTAACCATTTTTAACAGTGATCAACATCTTTATTCATCAAGGAAAAGTGCTTGGAGATTCCTCCTCACTGCAGTCAGAAGGGCTATCAGCAAGAAATCTGATGACAAACGTCATTGGAGAGGGTACAGGGACAGAGGAACTCTCACTCATTGCTGGTGGAAATGCAAATTAACACAGTCATTGTGGAAATCAGTTTGGAGGCTCCTCAAAAAATTACTGCCATATGACCCAGGTAGTCCACTCCAGGGCATATACCCAGAGAACTCCATAACCCACTACAGAGATATTTGCACAACCATGTTTATTACTGTTTTATTTTTGAAAGCAAGGAAATGTCCATCAGTAGGTGAATGGGTAATAACAATGTGGTACGTATATAAAATGAAATATTACTCAGCTCTAAAGAAAAATGAAATCACAACACTTTCAGGAAAAAGAATGAACTTAGAATGTATAATATTAAGCAAGGTTGCCCAAACTTAGAAAGGAAAAAAAATGCATGTACTTCCCCATATGCAGATCCTAGCCTACAGTGTGTGTGTGTGTGTGTGTGTGTGTGTGTGTGTGTGTGTGTGTGTGTGTGTAGCCATAAGGGTGGGTATGGTATAGCATTCAGAAAGGAGGCCAAGAAAGGGTAATATTAGGTGAAAAGAACAAAATGCAGGAATCATTAAAGAGAATATAAAGCTAATTGTTTTTTCTATTTTAACTGTATTTTTTTCTTTTTTGTGATGGATAACTGCATAAAATATAGCAGATAGAGAATGTGTAGCACTCTAAAAGAAGAATGGCCATTCTAACTATATTCTAACTGTAAGGTATTCTAACTGTTCATTGAGGTATACAGAGTTTGGGAATGGGTGAGTGGTTCCTTTAATCCAGCTGAGTAATGTTTTTATTTGTGAGTTCACTGCAATAAAGTGATTTTATTTCCAAGGCAATCTGTGAGCATAGAAGGAGAAGAATTTCATGCTAAATGCTTAGAAAACAATTTCAATAAAATGTCCCAAATCTAGGGAAAGAGATGGACATGCAGGTCTAGGAGAAATTCATAATATGAACAGACCAGACTAGAAAAGAGCCTCCTCATGTCACATTACAGTTAAAACCCTAGATTGAGAGAACAGAGAATGTATACCAAAGGCCTGAAGAGAAAGTGAGTTTCATAGAAAGGTGGACCCATCAGAATAACCTCAGATTTCTCAACAGAAACCTTAAAAGCCAGGGAGCCTTGGAATGATGTGCTTCAAGTTCTGAGAGACAAAAATTGCCAAGCCAGACTACTATACCCAGCAAAACTATCAGTTGTAATTGAAAGAGAAATGTCTCCACAATGAAGACATGTTTAAAGGAGTCTGTGATTATTAAGCCAGTACTGCAGAACGTACTTAAAGGAATCTTTTAGACTCAAAAGTAAATACATCCATGAGGCTATAGGAAAGACATATTAAAACAGTAGTTAAAGGGCCTGGAGAGATGGCTCCACAGTTAAGAATACTTGGTGATATTGCAGAGCACTTGGGTTCCCAGCATCCACGTACTGGCTTACAATCACCTGTAACTCCCAGAGACCAGCAGCAACATGGCCATGCCACGGCCCATTCTCTCAACCTCTCTTCGGATGTCCGGGGGGAGATGATCGTGCTCCCTTCAGAGCTGCAGCACCCAGCAAAGGGCAAGCCCTGTGTTCTCTGTCTCTGACTCAGGACCCCAAGAACCCAGGCACCAAGAGAACCCAGGTACCTCAGGCACCTAATGAGGGGCCGGACTCTCAGCTCCATTAATGACCCAGCTGAAACCCATCACAGACAAGCAGATGCTTGACCCCTCCCACAGGCCCTTGGCACTCACCCCTCCCCTGCATGCTGGCCCAGGAGGGACTCCCGGAAGTTCCCACCATCTGTGATGGCTTCTCACCAACAGGTCCAGCGGGAAGTGCTGCGCAGCTAATACCTACCACAGGGCTCCTCGTCAGTCAGTCCCTTGCACCTGCCCCTGCAGGCGGTCTCAGGGGCATGCTTTCTGCACCATTTCACAGAGTGGGGCAGGACTCAGCAGAGGAGTTCACACTGTCCTTGCTCCCCATACTGACTTCCTGTCCCTCGGCCCACTCCCTTGGCTAGCACTTTCTGAATTCACACATCCTCACTTCAGTGTTCTCTTGGGAAGCCAAGCTACACTGAAAGGGAAGACTCTCTGGAAAGTTTCAGGTCAGTGGGGGAGGAAGAGCGTGAATGGTGGGATCTGGGAAATGGGGTCAGCTGTCCAGCTGGGGCTAACACCAGGACATGACTCCAACGCTGGAGGAGTAACCAAGCTAGTCCCTCGCTTGTAGCAAGCTTTCTTGTCAGACTATCTTTGGACTGCCAGCCCGCAAATAATGACCTGGAGACTTATTATTAATTATGAAAGCTTGGCCTTTAGCTTAGGCTTGTCTCAACTAGCTCTTGTAACTTAACCTACATTTTTTAATCTATGATCTGCCACGTGGCGTTATCTTTCTTCCATCTTGCACCTCCTGTCTCCTCTCTGTGTCTGGCTGGCAACTCTGCCCTTCTTTTTCCCAGAGTCCTCTCTATCTCTGGAAGTCCCACCTATACCTCTTGCCTAGCTATTGGCTGTTCAGCTTTTTATTACACCAATCACAGCAATACACCTTCACACAGTGTACAAATAACCCACAACACTCGCTCACATCACACTCAGCTCTGTTGGAGCGTTACTCCCGGGATGAGGAAGATACGAGAGAGAGTAAAAAACGAGAGGTCCCAGAGCAGCTAGGGAAACAGCCTGGGTCCCAGATCCAAGCACATCCCTGTCCAGCTTCCAAGCCTGTCTGGAGAAGTGGTGGAAAATGGGGTGGCTGTGGTTTTACCCCAGCTTTCTACCACAGTAGGATTGGGCTTTTCAGATGGCTGTGAGACAGTTCTGTAGGGGTGCCTGGACATTGCCCTCAGCCAGAGCCTGTCTGGACAAATCTACCTTACCACAGGAGACTACCGAGACTTCATTTCTGCATGTCTGCAGGCCTGTGTCCATTGACTCTGCAGACACCAACTGAGTCCTAAACACAGGAGGAGACAAAGGAGAGAATAAGCCCTGCTCTTCACTGTCTGGGGCCATTCGGCCTGGTCTAAAATGGACTATAAACAAGAAAGTAAACCAAACAGCTACAAACTGGAAGGCTCTAGGAAGGAAACCAAATGATAATTTAGATGCTGAAAGGGAAGCCCATTTTGAAGGCTGGTCAAGGAGGGGCCTTTCTGAGACTGAGCTGAGACCAGAGGGTGACAGGGAACCAGATGGAGTATCACCTGCCTTGAGCAGCACCACACCCAGGGTCGGTACATTCAGTGACACACACTGAGCTGCCCACCTGGCTCTAATGTCTGTGTGGGAAAAGTGCCAGGATTCCCAGCTGCACATGTGGAAACTGAGGCTCAGAGTGACATGGCCTGCCAGGGTCAGTACAGCCAGAGTGCCGGTGCCAGGCTTCTACCAGACAAGTCCAGGTCTTGCTTTGAGGTGTCTCATGGGTCAGTCTTTGAACAACCTCTGCTTTTTCTTCTTGGATCCCAGATAAAACCTACCAGTGACCTTGGACATCACCTCTTCCGGGAAGCCCTCTGCCCCCTGCTAAGCCTGAGTCAAGGGCTTTCTGTGAGCCTCCAGAGGCTGCTTGTTGAGCAATGGTGGTGTGCTGTTAAACTCTCTCTCCTGGGGCTCTCTCCTTCATGCCTGTCCCAGGGTTGCAGCCGAGCTCAGGTACTGAGCTTATAAGTTTTCTACTGCTGTGAGAAAATATCCCAACAAAAGCAACTCAAGGAAGAAAGGGCTTATTTGGGCTCACAGTTCCAGAGGCACCGAGTCCATCGTGGCAGGCAAGGAATAACAACCGTCAGGGAAAATGGTAGTGGCAGCAGGAGGAAACCGGCCGATCACATTTCTGAGAGAGACTAAGACATGGCAGCATAAAGCCTCGAAAACTACAAATCCTAAAAACTACAAATCCTAAAAACTACAAATCCTCAAAGTTTTTCCTCAGTGACGTACCTTCTCCAGCAAGACTCCACCTCCTAAAGGCTCCATAACCTCCCCAAACAGCGCCATCCCAGGAGACCAGGTGTTCAAACGCATGAGCCTGTAAGGGGGCGTTCCTCACCCAAACTCTTCCCTGAGGTTGTACACTCAGAGGCAGGCTGCTATAGGAGATAAGTCAACTGGGGTGGTTCTTAAAGACTTCTAACCTGGACCCCAGGAAGGAGAGCTCATCCTCTACACCACCAGCTAGCCCCGGGACCACCAGAAACGGGCCACATACCACCGTGACCACCAACGCAGGAGCACCACACGAGGAGAACGGGTGCCACTGCCAAGAGACAAACTGAGGCAAGAGATGAAGACAAGGTCCCTTCCATGCTCGGGCCTTGGTACCGCTCTCCATAGCTCCTGGAGGCCAGCATTTTCCAGTGCCCTCATGACCAAAAAAACTGCAGATACCTATGCTCAAGGAAATACTAATTAAATGAGAGCATCGGCCCAAACATGGGGCAGATCACCCTCTCCTTGAGTCTTTTGAGGCTTTGTTGATTTGGAGAATAACAACCAACAGTAAAGCAGGCCGGGCTGGTGGGAGGCGCCCTGCCTGAGGCTGGAGAGGAAGACACTAAGGCTGGCCCAAACATATACCTGCGCTTCGCCCACACGTGCCCGCCCCCTCTTGCCTCTGGGGAGTTGCCCTCACGCTCCCCTCACAGAGGCCACGGGCATGAACTGGGCCTCTTGCCATGACCTGGCTGAGTCTGTGGTGTGAGCTCCAGGAGGCAGCCCAGGTTTGCCTGGAAGCTCGGGGTCACCAGTCAGAGCGGATGCTTTGAATTTAGACCCGGGTTTATGAGCCGTGGCGGCCGCCAGCAGGGACAGGGCGCAGTCCGCGGGCCAGGGGCCGAGGGAGGAAGGCGCACTTTTAATGGAGCTGCCTGTTTCTCCCAAATATTACGCTAGGCAGGGAACTTGGACCAGAATGAAAGGCAAGGGTCTAATTTTAGACAGTACCTATGAATGAAACTTGACCCGGGCCTGGGGAGGAAATACCTTCCACTGGCCCATGCCAGGGCCAGCGTGTGCGATTTTCTGCTAAATCAGGCAGCTCCAACAAACAGGTCGCCGCGGAGACTCGGCTTGTCTCTTTCCCGCACTAAACCCATGTCACTTCTAAACACACCGCCCTCTCTCAGCCCCTCTTCTCTCACACAAACTCCTGGTCACCGTTCCCTCGTGTTCCGGCTAGTTAACCTCAGCTCCTGGTTCCTCTACCCTGCCCTTCCGCACCAAGAGCCTAAGACATTAGGTCAAGCTAGCCTGGGTGCCACACCATCAGAACCAAGTGCCACAGCCTCAGAACCATTGGGGTCAGGAGGCAGCTTGATCTGGACTCTGGACCTTAAGAAGAAAGGTCCACAGTCTGCCCCATCCCTGGCTGCCTCCAAAATGTCCTGCACACAGCCACGTAAGGTGGTGAGCTCAGTCAATACCATTCCTTAAGACAAGACAGTTGCCCCCATGGTTTGTTGCTTCCAAGCCTAGGTTGAATGGAGCAGAAGGCACCTTCTGTCCCAAAATGCCCACTGTCTTTACTTCCTGTTTCTTTAATGTGATTTGGCAAACTTCCCCAGGGAGCAAATAAGAGCAGGAGCTGCCGTCACTGTGGATACTGAACCATGGCACAGCAGAACGAACAGGCCAGCACCCCCATTCCCAAGTGTCCACAGTATGTCTGGGATGTTTGATGACTCTCTTGTCCCCATTATGCCTCTGTTTACACATCTGTAAAATGGAATGGCAACTTCCTAGGGCAGTGGTGATAGGTAGGATATTTTAAAACCTGGATCTCTGCCAAAACCAACTTTGAGCATCCAAGCTGAGTTCTCATCAAGTTCTCTGGCCTTAGTAGGGCAAATGTGGTGGTTAATGTTAGGTGCCAAATTGGGCTATTGACCCCCAAATAGATGGTCAGACATCCTCTGGGGTGTTTGTATTCCTTTATATAAGTGGATGTGAGCAAAGACGGCTTCCTCCATATAGAAGTGGACCTCATCCAACCAGAAAAGACCAAAATGACACAAAAAGCCTGACCTCCCCTAAGCAGGTATGAACTCGGCAGCAGACAGCCCACAGCACCAGCTCTCCTGGGTCTCCAACTCCAGCCCGCCCTACCGATTTGGAGTCCTCACAGTCACAGGAGCTGGTTTCTTCAGACAAATCACCCTCTGTAGGTCGCCTTCCATTGAAGAATGCTGTGACTCCTTTACCAACTTGCAGCTGTCACAGAATTATTAATTACTCCTTATTGGGGTGATAAATACCTGGCAGAGAACTCAAGGAAAGAAGGATGGATTTTTACTCCAGTACAAGAGCAGAGTTCGTCACGGCAAGGAAGCAAGGGCATAGGAGCTTGGTCACACGGCATCCACAGTCCGGCAGCAGGGACAGGTGAGTGAGTGCTCAGCCGACTTCCTCCCTCATGGTTAGTTAGTCAGGACCCCAGACGGTGGAATGATGTCATCCACATTTAGGGTAGATCTTCGGATTTCAATTCACCCAATCTAGAAACTCACAGATACGCCCAGAAGTTTATGTCTCAGGTGATGCTAGACCTTGTCACACTGGCAATCAATACTAGCCATCACAAATCCACCCTTTGTCAACCTGAAACCCAAACATAAAAATTTTAGCCACAATTTCCACTCCTTGTCTCCATAGGTCATAGCCCACCTCATAATACAAAATACAATCAGTCCAGCTTCAAAAGTCCCCATGGTCTTTAACAGTTTCAACACTTAAGTAAAAGCTGGGGAGATGGCTAAGTAGGTACAAGCAGTTGTTGTGCAAGCATGAAGAATCAAGTTCAAATCCCTAGACCCCCACGTAAAAAGCCAAGCATGGCTATGCTTGTCTGTAACTCCAGCATTGGAGGTTCAGACTCTGGGAGCTTGCTAGCCACCTACTCTAACAGCGAGCTTCCAGTTCAGTGAAAAACCCTGTCTCAAGTTCATAAGACAGACAGCAACAGAAGACATCTGACATCTTTCTCTGGCCTCCACATTCGCACATGCAAACACATGCACATGCATACTGGCGTGTATGCATGTAACATATACACACTCATATTAAATAAATAAATTTAATTTCCATAGTGGCTGTACAAGTTTGCACTCCCACCAGCAATGGAGGAATGTTCCACATCCTCTCCTGCATGAGTTGTCACTTGTGGGTTTGATCTTCTGAAGGGTGTAAGATGGAATCTCAAGGCAATTTTGATTTGCATTTCTCTGATGGCAATGTTGTGGGGTAGTCACCAGAGAAGACTGCTTGGACATGGTTTAAAGACAATAGAAAGTCTTTATTAGCCAGCTGGCAACTACACTGGGAGTTTGGGGGGATCCCAGGGTAGCCCTGAGCTTTTCTTAGGGTGAGTTTTTAAGCACAAAAACCATGTTCTGTGTTGACATACTTCAGTTAACAAGATCAGTTAGCCAGAAGCAGAACTACAGAAGCTTGAAAAAAAAAAGTTAGTACATTTAGAGACTTTCCCAGAGCTAGATGGACTTTGATGGATTAGGCATTTGTTTTAGTTTTGGCAGGTGGTACTGTCTACGTGCTGTTTTACAGACTGAGTGGTACTTCCATCATGGAGTCAGTTATGCTAAGGTCTGGGCTCCTGTTACAGCTAAGGATGCTGAACATTCCTTTAACTGTTTCTCAGCCATTTAAGATTCCTCTGGTGAGAATTCTCTGCTTTAATCTGTACCCCATTTTTTAACTGGATTATTTGGTTTGTCGATGTCTAGTTTCTTGAGTTCTTTATGTATTTTGGATATTAGCTCTCGATCAGATGTGGAGTTGGTGAAAATCTTTTCTGATTCTGTGGGCTGCCGTTTTGTCCTATTGATGGTGTCCTCTGTCTTACAGAAGCTTTTCAGTTTCATGAGGTCCCGTTTATTGATTGTTGTTCTTAGCACCTGTGCCATTGGTGCTCTGTTTAGGAAGTAATCCTCTTGTGCATGTGTTCAAGGCTATTGCCCACTTTCTCTTCTACCAGGTTCAGTGTATCTGGTTTTATGTTGAGGTTTTTGATCCACTTGGACTTGAGTTTTGTGCAGGGTGATAGATATTGTACAGGGTTGTTTTAGCTATCCTGGTTTTTTTGGTTTTCTATGTGAAGTTGAATATTTTCCTTTCAAGGTCTGTAAAGAATTGTGTTGGAATTTTGATGGGGAATGCGTTAAATCTGTAGATTGCTTTTGGTAAGATGGCCATTTTTACTGTTAATCCTACTGATCCATGAACATGGGAGATCTTTCCATCTTCTGATGTCTTCTCCAATTTCTTTCTTCAAAGACTTGAAGTTCTTGTCATATTGGTCTTTCACTTGCTTGGTTAGAGTTAACCCAAGATATTTTGTACTATTTGTGGCTATTGTGAAGGATGTTGCTTTCCTGGTTTCTTTCTCAGCCCATTTGTCATTTGTATATATGAAGGCTACTGATTTTTTTGAGTTGATCATGTATCCTGCCACTTCACTAAAGGTGTTTATCAGCTGTAGGTTCTCCCTCATAGAAGTTTTTGGGGTCGCTTATGGATACTATCATATCATCTGCAAATAATGATACTTTGACTTCTTCCTTTCCAATTTGCATCCCCTTGATCTCCAGTTGTCTTATCGCCTCAGCTAGAACTTCAGTTACTATACTGAATAAATATGGAGAGAGTGGGTAGCCTTGGTTCCTCAGAAAACTGGGAATCAATCTACCTCAAGACCCAGCTATACCACTCTTAGGCATATACCCAAAGGATGTTCCATCCTACCACAAGGACACTTGCTCAACTATATTCATAGCAGCTTTATTCATAATAGCCAGAAACTGGAAATAATCTAGCTGTCCCTCAACTGAAGAATGAATAAAGAAAATGTGATACATTTACACAATGGAGTATTATTCAGCTGTTAAAAACAATGACATTATGAAATTTGCAGGCAAATGGATGGAACTAGAAAAAAATCATCCTGAGTGAGGTAACCCAGACCCAGAAAGACAAACGTGGTATGTACTCACTCATAAGTGGATACTAGCTGTAAAGTAAAGGATAGCCATGCTACAATCCACAGACACAGAGAAGCTAAGTAACAAGGAGGGCTAAAGGGGGCACACATGGATCTCCCTGGGCAGGGGAAAGAGAATAGATTTTGTGGGGAACTGGGGCCGGGTGAGGATGAGAACAGGAGGACTCGGGTGGGGAGGGGAGAAAGTACTGGGAGAGGCAACTGGAATTGGGGGGCATTTAGAGAGGGGCAATGTGGAAACCTAGTGCAGTAGAAACTCCCTGGAATCTACGAGAGTGACCCTAGGGAAGACTCCTAGTAGTGGGGGACACAAAGCCTGAACCGGCCATCTTCTGTAACCAGGCAAAGCTTCCAGCAGTAGGACTGGGACATCAAACCAGCCACAAAGCCTCCGACCTGCAGTCTGTCCTACCTGTAAGATGTGCTGGGGTAGTGGTGACACAGAACTCGTGGGAGTTGGCAACCAATGACTGGACCAACTTGAGGCCCATGGCATGAGAGGGAGTCCATGCCTGACACCACCTAGATGGCCAGGAACCAGAAGCTGGATAGCCCAGAGACCCAGGATAGAACCAAACATGACTGGCAAAAAAAAAAAAAATCAATGAACTCATTCCTAATGATATTCTGCTACATTCATAGATCAGTGCTTAGCCCAATTGCCATCAGAGAGGTGTCAGTCAGCAACTAAAGGGAGCAGATGCAGAGACCCACAACCAAATACTAGATGGGGCCAGGGGAACTCCACAGAAGAAGGGGAGGAAAGGATGGAGGGGCCAGAGGGGTCGAGGACACCATGAGAACACAGCCCACAGAATCAACTAAGAGGGCTCATAGGGGCTCACAGAATCTGAAGCGACAAACGTGGACCCTGTATGGGTCTGCACTAGGTCCCCTGCAGATGCTCAATAGTTGTGTAGCTTGGTGTTCTTGTGAGACTCCCAACAGTGGGAGTGGAGGGGGGCTGTCTCTGATTCTTTTGCCTGCACTTGGGACCCTTTTCCTCCTACTGAGTTGCCTCATCCAGCTTTGATATGAGGGGTTTTTTGTGCTTAGTCTTATTGTATCTAGTTGTACCATATTCTGCTGATATCTCTGGGAGGCCTGCTCTATTTTTTTGAAGGGAAATGGAAGAGGAGTGGATCTGGGGGAGAGGGAATGTAAGGGTAGGGTAGGGAGGAGTGGAGGGAGGGGAAACTGTGGTCAGGATGTAATGTATGAGAAAAGAATAAAAAAGAAAGAAAAAGAAAAAATAAATTTAAAAATTAAGTACAGGGCTGGTGAGATAGCTCAGTGTGTGGGTAAGGGCACTTCCTATCAACTCTAATGACCTGAGTTCAACACTTGGGACCGACATAGTAGAAGGAGAGAACTGGGTCTTTCAAGTTGTCCACTGACCTTCACACATTTGCTGTGCATATTCACATACTGAGCACACGCACACAAACACACACACACACACACACACACACACACACACACACACTGCAAAATTTTGAAGTGTAAGTGTATTGCGAGAAATCCACAGAGTCTGTTTAAAGGGCAAAAGAATTTATTAAGGGAAAAAACTCACTGTACAGAACAGAATTGACGCAGGTTCTGGAACGCTGTTCCAGCTGTCTGGATCAATCCCACATCCAAGTCCCACGAGGGAGCAAAGAGTGCAATGCTTACGTGCATCTCAGGTCTTAAGGGTCGCCAAGAGGCCACGCCCCAAGAGCACATACTTCAAGGTCATAGGCAGGTGGAGCAGTTGCCTGCTGCATCTCTAGGGGCGGTACTTCAAGGTCACAGACAGAACAACTACCCACTGCATCTCCCTCTTTTGTCTAAATAAGAAAGTTATAACCTAATATAAAACTATATACAATAGAAACAATGATTAATAATCCCTCCAGGAGAGGGGAAAGGTAATAACCTAAACGAAAATAGAAATATAACCAGCAAGAAAAACATCAAACAAGAGACATATACTAAAATCCAGAGATGTCCAGAACATAGGTAAATGGCATGTTACCGAGATTACTCCAATAACTGTGCTATCCTGAAGTATCTGAATCTAGTGTTTAATATGTTCTAGCTAAGATATTGTAACTGTAACTATTTAGTCTTTAATCCCATCAAGGACCTGAGAAGGAACATAATAATACCTGAGAAAATGCAAGCAAGCCATTTCCAAAAATGTTGCGAGAATAAACAGAGGCAGCTGGCAGCCTGGACAGTCATCTAAAGTTTCTCAGCACCATTGGTGCATTCAATTTGGCTACAGGCCTAGAATATCTGACAGACCATTTTCAGAAGCAGGAGTTTTAAAAGACTGTCTTACCCTGTCTTGGTAAGGTTCAGTAGTCACTTTGCCTTGGGTCCTGCTCATCCAGAAAGGACAAAGTTCATACTGTCAGCAGTTGAGGCAAGGGCAGTTTTTTGCCCAGCAGGCCATTTTGTGCCAAGAAGACAAACTTCCAAATGGAAATGTCTTAGAAGCCCAAAATTCTCTCAGGATTAGATCGGTGCTGCCAGGAGCAATCGTGTCTCATGTCAACAGAATTCTAAGCTATCAAAACATTTAAATGCTATATTCTCTAGGTTTATGAAATGTTTGAAGATTATCTATCCATCTAACATATGTTCTTGTAAATCTGGAGAACCTAACTAACATAACCATAGAAAGAACAAGCCTAGGTGACTATAATTTTGGAAATCTTATCTACCTAAATAACCTAAGGACTGAGGCTTCAAAAACAAGGTAAACAGTCTGTAAACAGATGTACAGTATTGGGACAATGACCTTGAACTTTTGACAATATACAAAAATTATCTTAATCAGAGGTAGAAATGTATAGTGCAATATGCAATATAACAACAATATCCTGAATATGTATCAATATACAAAATATCCTAAACTGAGGTAGAACATGCATATAGTATGACAAATATAATTTTATATTTGTATCAATATATAAAATATTTCAAACAGGAGCAGGAATATTTGTACAATATGACAAATAGAGCATCAATATACAAATTATCTTAAATAGGAATATAAAAATAGTTTACATTTGTATCAATATACAAGAATCCATATCAATGCAAATTATCCAAGGCTGATAGTTTGCTAAATCAGTTTACTAGTAGATACAATAATCTACCTTAATATCCTATACCTATCCATTCCCCTTTTTCTTTTCTTAAGGAGAATAATGAGTCTAAATTTTATTGTTCCACCCCCAACCCTATAAACATTTATCCATAACCCTGAGAAAAATGAAGCCTTTGGGAGAGGGGCGTCATTTTCTTAGAATTGCTTCCTGCTGTTTAGGGGCGACAGTATCTGTGGGGTCCTGTAAGAAAGCTTAGATAGTGAGGTCTCAATAGGACTAGCTGTAGAGTCTGCAGCCAGTCTCAGAGTAATGGGTAAGGTTGTCTGAGGTCCTGGCTAGAAGTGTAGTATGATGGACCACCTCATCTTGAAACTGTCCTGAAGAGTTTTCAGTCCAAAGTTGATCATTGAGTGATGTTCATGGGTAGCAGGGCATCATTCTGGACCGGGTAGAGTTGTTGCTGTGAGTCCGAGCAGCCATCCATTACCTAAGTGTAAGAGTCTTCTCTGAGACTCAGGCAGTCTCTTTACTGTGAGCCTTGTAGCATCAAAAAATACATCACGAGAGTTAAGGAGATGGCTCGGATGTTAAAGTGTTTGCCATGCAAGCACAAAGATGTGAATTTTAGATCCCTAACATCCATGGAAAAAGCTGGGCACTGCAGCATGTACCCATAATCTAACTGCAGAGAAAATCAAAACAGGAGGGTCCCTGGGACCCCCTTGCTAGAGAGCCTCCCTGAATCAATGATTTCAGATTCAGTGAGAGCCCGTGAGGAAGACACTTGACATCAGCTTCCAGCCTCCACACACATGCAAGAACACACAAACAGGTAGATATCCATGCTGTGCTGGATAGTTTTCTGTCAGCTTGACACAAGCTATAGTCATCTGAGAGGAAGGAACCTCAATTAAGAAAACGCCTCCATAATATTTGACTGGAGCAAGCCTGTAGAGCATTTGCTTAATTAGTAATTGATGGGGGAGGACCCAGCCCATTGTGGGTGGTACTATGCCTAGGCTGGTGCTCTTGGGTTCTATTAAGAAAGCAGGCTGCCGGGCTGTGGTGGCGCGTGTGCCTTTAATCCCAGCACTCGGGAGGCAGAGGCAGGCGAATCTCTGTGAGTTCGAGGCCAGCCTGGTCTACAAAGCGAGTTCCAGGAAAGGCGCAAAGCTACACAGAGAAACCCTGTCTCAAAAAAAAGAAGGAAAGAAGGAAAGAAGGAAAAAGCAAGCTGAGCAAGCCATGAGGACCAAACCAGTAAGCAGCACCTCTCCAGGGCCTCCTACCCAGCTGAATTCCTACTTCAGCATATGTAAGCCAAATAAATTCTTTCCTCTCAAATTTCTTTGACCACAGTGTTTTTTATTATAGCAATAGTAACCCTAAGACATACACAAATATATACACAGCAAAAAAAATTAATTTCTATACTTCCAACATAGAATGGTTCAGAGCAAGTGTTCCCATTCCAAAAGTGAGCATCAGAGTTGAAGCAAGGAAAAATCAGACCAAAGCAAGCCTGAAACCCAGCAGGGCAAACAACAAATCCTGCAGCTCCATGTCAGGCATCTTAGACTCATGATGGGATCATCTGGGCTCCAAAGGGTTAGACAGCCCCTGCCTATAACACACATAGCCTTTCTCCTGGGCCAGTTCATTTCATTCCCGAAACTTTCCTTGGTGGACATCCAAAGGTTCTAGAATCTCCAGCATCTTGTGGCCTCCTTTCCAAGTTAGGCTTCCTCTTCATAGTGTTATAGCATCACAGGACCTCCTTTTAAGGAGTCTGACCCTTCCTCATACTACTTGGCCTTGATAGCCTTCTGGAACCTTGGCCCAAGCCTCTATAACCCACTCAGTCTTGCATTTTTTTTT
>CABHPH010023427.1:0-11167 GCA_902168325.1 Peromyscus nudipes | reverse complement strand
CCCGCCCCTCCCCCCTCCTCCCGACCCACCCCCCATTTCCATCTCCTCCAGGGCAAAGACTCCCCTGAGGATTGAGATCAACCTGGTGGACTCAGTCCAGGCAGGTCTAGTCCCCTCCTCCCAGGCTGAGCCAAGCGTCTCTGCTAAGCCCCAGGTTTCAAACAACCAATTCATGCACTGAGCACAGGACCCGGTCCCACTGCCTGGATGCCTCCTAAACAGATCAAGCCAATCAACTGTCTCACCCATTCAGTGGGCCTGATCCACTTGGGGGTCTCTCAGCCATTGGTTCACAGTTCATGTGTTTCCATTCGTTTGGTCACTTGTCCCTGTATTCCATCCATCCCTGGTCCCAACAACTCTTGCTCACATAAACCCTCCTCCTTCTCGCCAATTGGACTCCCGGAGCTCCACCCGGGGCCTGACCGTAGATATCTGCATCCAGTTCCCTCAGTCACTGGATGGGGTTTCTAGCACTACAATTAGGGTGTTTGGCCATCCTATCACCAGGGTAGGTCAGTTCGGGCTATTTCTCGACTATTGCCAGCAGTCTATTGGATGGCTCAGCCGTTAAAGGCTATGCTCACAACCAAAAATACATTTAAATTTATAGTGTGTGTGGAGCAGTGTGCATGTGCCGTGTGTGTGTGTGTGTGTGTGTGTGTGTGTGTGTGTCTGTGTGTCTGTGTGTCTGTGTAGATCAGAAGACAACTTGGGTGAGTTGTTCTTTCCTACCGTGTAGGCTGCAGGGATTGAAGCTGGGTTATCAAGCTTGGTGGCAAGTGCTTTTACCCAGAGCGCCATCTCCCTCACCTCACACTAAAGTTTAAATGATTTACCTAGATCATATAATTTTAATCAGCAAATATGGAGACAGTTGGCCTTCTGATTCCAAATCTGAGAGTTTTCCATTGTCTTCCCAGGATGTTGACTCAAACATCACATTGTGCCTATTAGCATTTAGGATTATTACTCATCAATGAGAGGTTTAGCTGCATGTAATCTGCACCTTCCTAGTGCCTCGGAGGCTGGTTACATTTCTTTGTCATGGTTTTATTTTTCTCTATTTTTTGCTTAACTCTTCTAATTCAACCCATCTCCTTTGGATGATATGTGTCTGAGCTCATTCTCTGTTGTCTGGAATAATTTCTCTTCTGCTGTATTTTTCTCTAATAATCTCCACATGCGCCCCGTTCTGGTTATTGCTCATGTCACGACAGCCTGGGTTATTTAAAAATAGGACAGATAAGGTTATGGAATGTAAGAAGGCATTGTCCCAACTTCAGCTCTCAGCTACGTCAAACAGCTCCCTCCAGACGTCTCATGCACTGCTGCATCTTTTCTCAGAGCTCGGGATGACAATGTGGCTCAGGACAACAGTTTACTCACCACTCAGTATTGTAATCTGGTGGTTCCAAATTCCTCCTCATCAGCCAGCTTCACAAAGACAGACCTTTTAGAAAGATAGCTGTCCCGTCCAGCAGGCCAGGTTATTTTGTGGGACTCGAGAAGGCACCTCCTAGAAACCAAGGGGGCGAGAGAGAAATGGAGACCCTGCACTTATAATGAATGACAAAAGTCAGTCTGAGTTGTGTCAAGGTCTCATTTATTGCAAGGGGAAATGGGTTTATATATGTTGGGAGATGGGAAAATTCAGGGAGAAATGAAAGCTTGAAGAATGGGTTGATGAATGGGGTCCAGGTGAGGTTTCTTTGAAGAATAGGGCTGGGGGAGAGGTTTCTTTGAAGACTAAAGTCAGAGAGAGGTCTCTTTGGTCCAATGCTTGTGCAACTGACCAACTGAACATACTCAAGGAAGTTAGTCTAAAAGTTCATTAATCTAAAGGTACATTCTGTAGTTTTTCCGGGAGTTATTGTTTCTTGTAACTTAGTAACGGTTGTCATGGGTACAGTCACGTCAGATCAGCCAGGCAAGAAAGGTCACAGCGCAGTCATCCAACTTTTGGTCCCTAACAGATAGCTATGCTATCTGTGACGGGATGGATGACCCTTGGGCACAGGTACAGATGACATCCACGTTGTTTGTCTCTTCCTGGTCCAGCTCCTCTGTGGGTCCCCCTGTCTCAGCAGCTTTCCCTACTGCTCTTTGGTTCTATAGAGTGCTCACCACACCCACAGCCACATACACTAGGGTTAGATTCCTCTGCAAGCGCCAGGAAACTCTAACGAAGTTGGGAGCCTGTGTTAAAGCTGGCCTGACTCCAGCTAACCTGCTGTTCCTCCATGCTCGATGTGCATTTCTTCCCTTCTTGCCAAGGACAGTTCCAAACTTGTCTTCTGTTCACATTCGGCCACCAGGAAGGAAGATGCACTCTCTCTTCATGAAGAAAGCACCCAGCCTTGCACTGTCAGTGCATGAAAAGAAACCGAGCGGCAGCTGTGGAGCTTATTTCTGAGACTCCCCCTGACTTCCTCATAGAGCCATATCATAACCTTACCAACTAGCAGGTTTATTCTGGGGTACCTACCCAAGCCTCATGGGAATGTATACCCAAAGACTTGTACATGAACACGGTAGCATTATTCGAAACAGCACCAAATCAGAATCCAGATAAATGTCCATCAACTAACGCTTAGATAAACAGTATGTCCTATCCAAACGACACATCATAAGCCAACAAGAAAAGAAATTAACTTTAGGCAACAACACAGGCGAACCTCAAAAACATGCTGAGTAAAGGAGTCAGACAAAGGAGAACACTTAGTGCATGACTTTATTTACAAGAAATGTTCAACATAAGTAAGTCTGTAAAGCCAGAAGGTGGACTAGTGGTTATCGAGGACTGGGGGTGTTGGGGACTGGGGAATGGTAGATAAAGGGTACAGCATTTCTTTTGGAAGTAATAAACATGACCTAAGATTGTGTTGATAGTTACCTAACTCTGTGAAAATAATAAAAGCATAATTTGTTTGTTTTGAGACAGTCTCTGGGAACTTGTAATTCTCCTGCCTCATCTTCCCAGGTGCTAGGATTTTAGGCATATGCTACCATGCCTGATGTCCCCCTAAAACTGTGCTTGTTTAAGTGACTAAATTGAGTGGAAATTATATTTCAATGAACCTTTAAAAAGAATAAACCTCGGGGTTAGGGATTTAGCTCAGTGGTAGAGTGCTTGCCTAGCAAGCGCAAGGCCCTGGGTTCGGTCCTCAGCTCCGAATTAAAAAAAAAAAAAAGAATAAATCTCAGAGTTTCTATTTATATTCTACAGGTTCAAGCTTGGCCACAGGGCCATGCCTACATGTAAGGAAAGCAGATAAATATAGTCACAAGTTCCAGACAATGATGTATCCAGTTAATCAGAGATTCTATCATGAATGAGAGAGCAGACATTACAGGACACTTGCCATCTCTCCTCATCTTTGGTAGGATCTAATATCATGTCCATCTACCCATCCACCACAGAGGACCACTCCACGAAACCATCAGGAACACGACACTTTGTGTTGGGGAAGATGGTCTGTCCTCCAGCATCTGTACTTGGATGCCTCACATATTTTGAATTGAATCCACTTCATTTGGCTGGCAGTCATTTTCTTGGTTTTGTTTAATAACAAGTTTTTTTTTTAATTTTATAGAAGGCAGAAGCTTCTCTTTTCTTTGTGTTTCTATTTTGCTTTCAATTGGTTTCAAGAACTGAAAGTGACTCATATATATGAAACAAGCATTTTAGAATATATATGTATATGTATACATTATCCTTAACACAAATCCTCTGATGCATCCTTGTAAACCTTCTCTTTTAAATGCTTGCTGCTGCTATCTCAATGTGTGACACCCTTGGAGTTTGTTGCTGTTGTTGTTGTTGTTTTTGCATCCAGCCCAGCTTCCGGGCTGTGGTTTCCAAAGCTCTCTCTAAACAGCTTGCTCCTCTCCAGATAACAGTCCCCGCCACTCCGCCCCCACACCACCTGTGTCGGTCGGTCGGTCGTATCTCGGTTTCAACAGAAGTTCTGTGCAAACTGTGGAACGCTGTGTGTGTCAGTTCTGCTGCTTAGTGTGGGGGCGGAGATGTTTTCTCTTTTGCTGGTTCTTCAGGGACTTCAGCTGCGACTGGTTCAAATCTGAAGGTGGCCTCTCTCCCTCTATAGCTGCTCCTCTGGGGAAATGGCACCACCCGTTGTCCTAGTCAAAAGCACTGGAGTCATTCCAGGCCCCGAACCTCTGTGCATTCTGTCTGGAAGTATTCACTGGTGTCCCTTACCTTCCCCCTCAAGGGTACTGACTCTTTCTGATTTGGCCTTGCCTAGATCATGGTGACAGCCTCCCACTTACCTTGTGCCCAGAGTTTCACTCCCACCGACTATACTAGGCTCTCTGTACCTTTTCCCACTGTTCAGACCCTTGCCTCTTCACTGTCCCAGGTTAGGTCCAGAATTCTTTACTTGGCAGAGGCCTTCCAGGACTGGAACTGTACTGTGTTACCTTTCCACCGTCAGATTGTCTGACTCCCCTGCAATATCCAACATCTTCCAAGCCTTTAAGGTCCTTTTGAGTGTTGGGATCACTCTTCTCTCTCCATTTGGAAGTTTGCTGACACTTATTTGTGTTAATAATATAATAATAATAATAATAATAATAATAATAATAATAATAATAATAATAATAAATTCAAGCATTATTTTCTAAAACTAGCCCTGTCACTTTCCTGGTCTGGTTTCAGTGTCCTTCCCTGGCATTCCCACAGAACTCTGTGCACATGTCACAGACCCTGGTTTCTGCTGCTATGCTGGCTTGTTTGTCTTCCTCAGTTACAACACAAGGTGCTTAAGGACTGTTTCTGGATCCCTAGTTCCCAGCCTACACCAGCATGTCACCAGTCTTCATGGTGAAAAGCAGTCAAAAGCAACAAACTCATCTCTGCTTCTACACTGTGTTAACTTTAGAGCAGGCTGGAAAATGACTATGTGGAAGTTTAGAATCCAAGGCTCCTCCAGCTGCCGCCACCAACCCTGCTTCCAAGATGGTGATCTTGTCTGTCTAGCTGATGGGAAGCTTGTGTGGTGTGGACTCTGAATCCGTTCTGTGTACCAGGCTTGCCTAATCTGTAAACAGTCTGTCCTGCAGTAATCTTCTCTGTCAGGGATAAAGAGCTTCTTTCTGACTTTGGAAAAACGAATGTGATGTATGTTTACTGATTTGACCTCAGTAAGGCTATCAGAGTATCAGGTCGAAGGTTAATTGGAAACCAGGACCAAAACTCTAAATGGTCTGGTCATTTCAGAGGAGGGTGCCATTACATGCCAGACTTTGAGTTGTCCTATTAACTAGAGCAGGTAAATGGATCTCATTGATTCTAAGATGCTGTTTTTGTTTGACATTTTAATGTCTCTGAAACAGAGGTGTGTCTTTAAATAGTTGCCTCCCTCAGCCCAGAGAAATACAGTATTCTATTAATTTATCATGTATTCATTGTTCTGCCTGCATATATGCCTGCATGCAGGAAGAGGGCTCCAGGTCTCATTACAGATGGTTGTAATGTGGGTGCTGGGGATTGAACTCAGTACCTCTGGAAGAGCAGCTAGTGCTCTTAACCTCTGAGCCACTTCTCCTGCCTAGAAATACAGCATGCTAATAAGAAAGTAAAACAGAAACCAAAATTGTCTAGATGTCTCTATGGTTGGGGAGTAGATTAAAAAGCTACATGGGTCATTTATATAGTCTCTTAGCAATTTCCTGACGAGTCCTGAGCCCTAAGGCAGGACAGCCCCTACAAGTCATGCTGGACTTGGTTCACAAGCTTAGATTCAGAGCATTTGGATTCCAAGGGAACTAAGGGTTCAGGAGCAGCACCCTGCAGGGCCAGACATCTCCAAAGGAGAGCTGGAGGTGACATGTCACTTCCATCCAACCTAACACAACAGAGCCTGCTCTGGGTCGTATTGCTAGTCATTCCTTTAAAATTAAAGAACTAATGTCAGCTGGGTGTGGTGACGCACATCTTTAGTCACAACACCCAGGAAGCCCACGAAGGAGAATCACATAGTTGAGCAAGTCTGGACTTCGTGTTATGACACCCTCCTCCCCGCAAAAGAAACTAGTGTCTTCTGACTTGAGAAGATCTGTGGAATGGATCTCAGGAAGTTCATTCAATGGCTGAGGACTGAAGTCCTCTTGGCTGTATCGTGGGCTGGAGAGCAGAGTGGGCAAACCCCGAGGCTTTGCGTCAGCGGCTGGACTTTATGCCTGAGATCTGGGCAAACCTGATCAAACTCCTTACCCTCTGAGCATCAGGGTTTGGTTTCTTTTTAACCTTATGTCTCTCATAGCATTTTGGGGGGCGGTGTAAGAGGCTGACAGCAACCTGCTTAAAGAGTGGAAGATGCTATTTTTGACAGACCCAAACTTCCCTGTGGGAGAATGCTTTCAGAATCTCTTGAGGATGTTACGCTGTGTCACAGGACATTCTTTGGAGCGAAGAGACACTGTAAATGTATGGAATAAAATTAGCTCTTCAGAACTTTATAATTACCCCTGACTCGCACTTAGAGAACCCATTGTCTGCACTGTCTTATCATTGCCTCTCTGTTCTGCTGGGATGTTTTTCATAGGGAATTGGGATGGGTGGAAACTAAGAAACCAAACTACCTGACCTAAAAGGGAAGAAGAAAAGGGGAAGGAAACAGGAGAGGAACGTCAGCTCGGAAATAGGGAACTGGATGGGAAGGGGCTCAAGTCAGAGAAAGAGAAGAGAGAGCCTGAATGTTTACAGGCTCTGTAAACATTTTTAGCTTTGTGATGTGTGGTTATCCTACCCTTCCATGTGTCCAAGAAATCTTCAGATTAGGTCTCCCACTGGCCTGAAACGTGATAACTTAGGCTAGCCTGGCTGGCCAGCAAGTTTGAAGGATCTACATGATCTGCCTCCCCAGGACAGACATTACAGTGCCATCACCACATCCGGCTTCCTTAGACAGGTTTTGAGTTAAACTCAGGTTCTCATGTACTGCTAACACTTTACCAATCGCGCTATTGACCTAGCCTAACTCATGTTTTGAAGTAAATTTTGTGCTTTTGGGAAAAAATATATCAAGAATCATGTATAAAATACTATAAAATACATGTGATTTTTTAATCTGTTGATTTAAAGATTGATTAGCAAAAGAAGAAGAAGAAAAAGTTCTGTGTTTGTTTGTTTTGTTTTGAGACAGGGTTTCTCTGTGTAGCCCTGGCTAACCTGAAACTCACTCTGTAGACCAGGCTGGCCTCAAACTCATAGAGATCCACCTGCCTCTGCCTCCTGAGTGCTGGGACTAAAGGCGTGCAGCACCACGCCCAGGTGAAAAAGTATTTTTTTATGCACAGTGATGCTGAAGTCCAGTTAAAAGAAAAAACGAAGGGCTTGATCTCAGAGAACTCAGTGGCTGATTCTAAATGTTCAAGCGCATGGGAAGAGAAGAACCTGAGGGGGAAAGGCAAATTCCCAGGAGCTGAACAAATGATGATCGAAGGAAGGGAAGGAACGTTTATGTCAGCCGCTGTGATAGCCTGGCCAGGTGGGGGTGCTGTAACCCCAATCCCAGCATTGGGTGGGGGTGGGGACAGGAGGAGAAGAGTTCAAGGTCATTGTCATTTGCCAGTTTGAAGCCTAGCTGGGCTACATGAAACCCTATCTTAACAAACAAAACAAACACACAAGAAGCCACAGTGATCATTAGATCCAAAGTGTGCGGTTTCAAAATCTCACCTTTACCACTGAAGTACCTCAGCTATACATTTTTATACACGTAAGTTACACGCACATAGCATTTACTATCTCCACCACTGGGAACCAACACTTCCCAGTGACACTGTGTCCATTTGCATTATTGTGCAACCACGGCTCACCACATTCAGCTGGAACATTTTTATCTTCCTCCGAAACTATTCCGAGAAAGGCTTGCTCCGTTCCCCTCTTCCCACCTGTTGACCACTAGCCTAGTTGGTCTATTGCCTAAGTATGTGAGGACCCTTCACTGAGGCATCATCATCATCCACAGCTGGTGGTTTTCATTAGGGCTCATGTGGGTGTTGCACATTCCATAGTTCTGGGTAGACTGTAAAGTTCTAGCTCCATCTTTATTTTTTTATTTTATTTTATCTATCTATTTATTTATTTTGGTTTTTCGAGACGGGGTTTCTCTGTGTAGCTTTGCGCCTTTCCTGGAACTTGCTTTGGAGACCAGGCTGGCCTCAAACTCACTGAGATCTACCTGCCTCTGCCTCTGGAGTGCTGGGATTAAAGGCGTGCACCACCACTGCCCGGCTTCCATCTTTAAGTATCACACAAAACAAAGTCCTCTGTGCTCCCTCTATCCACAACCACTTGAAAGACCCTAACCCTTCAGGCTTACACCCCCCAAGCCCCAGGAAATGAGGAACTAAAAATCTAGTTCCCAGGGCAAGCTGACTCAACCATTATTCAACCACCCCTGCAACAATATAACAATGTAAAGAGATTTCTATTAAGAGAAGTGCTCAACTGTGACTGGGATGATTGCAGGTATTCCAGGAAGGACCACCGTGACCTGTGTGTAAACTCCACTCCCGCTCTGATACCCCCCTTGAGGTTTCAGGAAAAATGTGCACATTGACGTAACTGTATCCCCCTCTGTGATCACTCTGTAACCAGACAAGGATCTTATGAAATTAGCTTCTAGACATAAATCAATCGAAATGACATTGTATGGGAATTGTAATCTTGTGGCTTTTGTGGGTTTTTCCTTTAAAAGCACCTATGTGACTATGGTGCGATGCAACTCCTGCTCTTTGGAGCTGAGTTTGCCCTTCTGTACAGTCACTTCATTAAACCTCTTGCTGTTGCATCAACTGGACTGGAGTCTGGGTTCTTGGGGCACCCACTCGAGACCCTAACTTTGGGGTCCAACACACTGACCTTTCCACTGTCTCCAAGGCATTCTCATTTCATGTCTTGTATAATATCCCATTGTATCCCAAACAGCATCCCAGTGCTGGGATGTACCAAAACTGACTTATCCATTCGTGTGGCAAAGAACAGCTGGGTTGATCTCAAGTTTTCACAATTATAAACTCAAGTTGCTAGAACTGTGCACAGGTAGGTATTTATTTATAATTACGTTGTATGTCTGTGTAGGGGTATGTGCATATGTAAGAGCAGGCGTGTCCACAGAGGCCAGAAGGGGGCATCAGATGCCCTGCAGCTGGAGTTGCAGGAGGTTGTAAGCTGCCTGATGTGGGTGCTGGGAACAGAACTCAGGTCTTCTGCAGGAGCAGTGTGTGCTCTTCACCACCAAGCCGTCTCTCAGGCCCCACATACGTGGTTTCGATATAGCGATAGCTTCAAATCTTAGGGATAACAGTGATGAAGGCAGTGCCAGACCATAGGCTGGGCACACGCTTAGCTTTCTAAGAAACAGCTAAGTTGTCTTCCAAGGCGGCTGCATGATTTTGCCTTCCAATCAGCAGGGGCTGTGCTCCAGGTTCTGACCTCATTGGCATCTGTGGTCCAGACTTCAGCATTTCTGACTGCTGTGAACTGGGACTCATCTTTACTGCGTCTCTTTGATGAGGTGCCATGTGGCACAGCTCTTAGTGGCTTACTTACAGCTGCGTCTTTGGTGTGGGGGTGTGGGGGGGTATCTGTTCAGCTCTTATGCTCCATTTTTAACTGTTTCAATTTCAAATTGAGTTTCCAGAGTAGTTGGGGTAATCATCCTTCATGAGATGCATCCTTGGAGAGCATTTTCTCCAATCTGTAGCTTGTCTTTTCATTCTCCTGCCTCAGTTTTATCTTTATAGTCTTTCCAATGTCCCCAGATCAGTCGGGTCTGGCTGTTGGCTTTTGACCTAGTGGGTGGCAGCTGCTGCTCACTGACCTCGAGTCGGTCTCATCTCTAGGGCAGCTGTCATTGCTGGTGTCCTGTGCAGCCATTGTTCTCTTGAAAGGTGTAGTTCTTTTTGCCTCCAGTCCCAGCCCTGTGACTGTCGGGAGGGCCCAGTCATGAATGTCTGAGTCCTAACACTAGGTTAACTAACACAAGTGGTTTAACTTCTTACAGATGTTCTCTGAGCCACGTGCAAACCAATGGCTGCACACAGATGGAGGGGGGCCAGGAAGAGCTTTGTGACAGGTTATCTCATCTTTCTAGTGGATTATCTACAGGTCAAGAAGAGGGATTTTTTTTTTTGTGTGTGACAAGATGAAGTCAAACATACAAAGAAACTCTATCATTGGGGTGAAAATTTATTGTGGATATGATACAAATCATATAAATGTTTTGAAGTGAGAATATAAAAATGTATGTAGGCCATTATATTAATTTCTCTATTGTAAAAGTGACAGAAAATCAGTTTATTTCCAAAACCATACAAGAAGCTCTGCTGCTTGCTGATGGGTCTGACGAAGGCCTTCTGGGGCCAGGTGACAGTTCTGCTGGGGCCTGGTTTATAGAGGAGGTGAGGAACACAGACACACGGCTTGTGTCCTGGGAGCTTTCAGGACCTAGACTTCTTTGTCAAGGAATTTGTAGATTGAGACATGTGGTTTTAATGAATAATGTTTCAGGCCTAGACAGTACTTAGAATAGAGACATTAGAAAAAGGGACCAATTATTTCAATTAAATGATTAAAAGGACAAACTCTTTTTTTTTTTTTTTTTTTTTTTTGGTTTTTCGAGACAGGGTTTCTCTGTGTAGCTTTGCGCCTTTCCTGGAACTCGCTTTGGAGACCAGGCTGGCCTCGAACTCACAGAGATCCACCTGGCTCTGCCTCCCGAGTGCTGGGATTAAAGGCGTGCGCCACCACCGCCCGGCTAGATTATCATCTTTTATCACAGCGTACTATGTGAAAGCAGATTATTACAGATTGTACAGAATAAACCAAGTTTAGTATAAAAACCTACACATTATATAAACTATGACACTGTTCGAAGTGCCTGTAGTGAGAGAGCCAGTGATTGTCTCTGTAACGGGAAATTGCAAGTAGTTTTTACTTCCCTCTCTTATTGTGGTTTCTTGAATTTTTATGTTGAACACTTATTATCATTGTAATTCAAAACAATGCATATTAAATTTACTGACTGATTGATTGATTTTTGCAGACCTAGAAATCAAATCCCGGGCCTTACATACTGTAGAAAACTGGTTTACCACTACAATCCCAAGCTCCTTAAACTGGTTTTTTTTTTTT
>CABHPH010023424.1:17445-40403 GCA_902168325.1 Peromyscus nudipes | reverse complement strand
AGAGAGAGAGAGAGAGAGAGAGAGAGAGAGAGAGAGAGAGAGAGAGAAATGAATCATGTCTTCCAGATGACAGCTCTCTGGATGGAATCTGAAGCCTGAAGCGAGAGGAAATTTTCATTAACAGTCAGATTACATGTCATTTTGATTCACACTCCCTAAGCGAGCTAATTTGGGCTGCAGCCAACCCTCTCCAGCCCGATGACAACACAACAAGCTTCCCTGACTCCCTTCCATTGCTAATGAGTCCTTGAGTGACAGCCATGGTCTCAGAGCTCTGTGTGACTCCTCACCCTGCAGTGTCAGAGCAGCTGCTGCCGGCAGGATGGTGTGGGGACAGGCTGTGACGGTGAGATCACCCAGCACACCTTCACCCCATCCATTCCGGTACCTGTGCACACATCTGTGCCTCGGCTCACCTCTCCGTGATGCTCAGAACAGTGTTGCCGTGACAAAATGTGCCGGTAGTTGGGCCCCTCTGAGCAACTCTGCTCTTTGCACTGGGGGATTAACCCTTCTCTTCACCCTGGGTTCATCTGACCTATGTCTTCTTTGCTGAGCCATAAGCCACCACATTCTTTCATGTATGAAGGTGGCTGCCTTGTGGATTTTTTTTAAAGACATTTTTAAATTTCACTTAGTTTGATTTTTTAAGATCTCTGTTCCACACATCCTCTTTCCCCTCAAATAAAAATGTTAGTTGGCCTTCTTGTTTGTTTCCAGAACAAGCAAAGCAAACACCCACTTTCATTCCCAAGTTCTACTGCTTGACTGCTGTTTTGAAGTGTGAGTAGACTCCTGGACTGGGTTGAGGCTGGAACAAACTCAAGGTTGTGAGGTCCATGGGAGAGCATGCTGTCTTTTAATTCTAGGTGATGTCCTTGAGAGTGAAAAATCCCCAGCACATGGACGGGCTACATAGCAGTTTGTTGAATGAATCAGTAAATGTATACATCTCTTGGGAAACTGATTTGCTAGCTCTGTCTGAGAGTTACAAGGTTAATTTGTAAGTTTAGAAAGCATGCTCACCTCTTGCCTTGTCTTGTGGTCTGGGGTCTTTATGTGCTCACTGAAGAAGGAGCTTTGCCCCCAAGGAAATTGAGAGGGAGAAATTCACACTTCCAGGGCTTGCTGTTCTCACCTCACAGTGGACCCAGGCTCATTTTCACTCACAGCTTCCACAGTGGGAGTGGAGAAGGCCATGGTGGATGCAGTGGACAGAGTGGAGGGCTAGGATTCAGACTCTAAGGACAGACAAAGGAGGATCCTTGGAGTTTGGAGATGTCAGGGATGAGGGACTCTGATGGGTAGATCAGGGATGAGGGACTCTGATGGGTAGACAGATAGTGCTGGTCAGAGGGAGCTCCACCGATGGTCCTGGGGAGACAAAAGGAAACATCACTCACTCCAGATGGGGAATAAAAACAGACCAGACCAGCGATGGCATCTAAGTCCACCTGAATGAACCAATGTATTTCTTAGGATTACTTACAAGGATCACATGCATGATGACTCACGAAGGTCCGTCACTGCACGTCTTGCAGGCCACTTGTCTTTATTGACATTTGATTAGTGCTGTATAACCTTAGGGAAGGGGTTGGTGAATTGTAGAAGTTTCAAGAACTCTCTTGCAAACTTCTAGGGAGGGAATGGCTGCAGAAGAGAGGCGGGGATGGTGAGATGGCTCAGCTGTTAGGGCTGCTCTTGCAGAGGATCTGGGCTGTGTTCTTGGCACTCACAGGGCAGCTCACAACCTTCTCTGATTCTAACTCCAGGAGATGAATGTCTTCTGGCCTTTGAGGGCATCAGGCACACACAGCATGCAAACACACATGCAGGCAACACACTCATACATGTAAAACAAAATAAAACAAACAATCAAACAAGAATATTCAAACAACAACAAAGCAGGTAGGGCAGTGGCCAGGGTGGGGCCTGAATCCCAGGATGCTGTTGGCTTGGTTGCTCTTCTACTTCAGGATGCTCTAATATCCATGATGTTACAAATCATCAGCTCCGCTGCTTCCTAACATAAAGTTCTGGGTGGTAGGGAACATACACAAATATACAACCCACAATTATATATCACTCCTGTCTTACTAAGTCTGCGGCTTCTAGTGATGTAGGAGTCGTATGGGTGTACACCAATCGAAAGTGCTACAGGCCCAGGGGCTACTGCAGGTCCAGGATCAAAAGACGTTAAGTGAACACCTACTTCATGTAAACGTGTGTCTTTTCTCCCGTTACACTGACGTGGGATGCCTATTTGTCAGGTGGGTCAAAGAGGAGAGAATTACAGTTTGCTCATAAGAAACGTAATTTTTTTGGCTTATGTAAAAAATTGTGGAAAGAACAGTGAATTTATAATAAAATGATTAAAGAGAGCAAAGGATTGTAATCAGGCTATTTCTTCTTTTGTTCTCTGTAAAACTTTGCATTAATATCTACAAATTGCTACAATAATCAGACTTAACTCACATTTTTGTATTAAATGAGGTTATTCACAAGCTCAATATAAACTGATAAAAATCTAAGTTCACTTTGAACCTTGTCTTGAAGTCACACAATGTCTTGCTAACTAATACAGCTGAATAAAGCATTGCAATTAAAACTTAGACCTTGGCTGGCAAGATGGCATGGCGGTGAAAGAATATACCAATCTTGCAGGGGACCTCAGTTTGTTCCCATGACCCATATCAGGGCAGCTCCAGGCATATAATGCCCTCTTTTGGATTCCATGGGTGTGGTATTCAAGTGCATGCACCAATCTACTCAGAGATTCACATACACACAAATAAAAAAAATAAAAATAAATCTTAAAAAATAACCATTTAGAACTTTTCTCCACTGCTTCATTAAAATATTTGCAAGATGAAGCTATTGAAAAGTAGCAGGTATCGTGCTATTAAACCAAATATTTTTTTCAAATAAACTTTATTACAAAAAAAATCTTGCTTATAAATATAAACATCACACACCAAAATTAACTAGATCCAAAGACCATACAACTTAATGAACTTATATGAAATTAGAATTGGCATTTAAAATGAAAGCTGTGAAGCTTCACATTAAATTTTACACTTTCAGTATGGATTATATTTTGTGGACTTATTTACCAACAGAACCAAAAATATTCAGAGTTGAATAAGAACTGGAAAACATTAGCATTAAGTGTATAAAAGTGTCTTATACATTCAGTCCTTCCTTATCCCCTCACACTTAACTTTCCCTTTCCAACTCACTATGCTATACTCACATGTACATTTGCTTACATAAATATATATTTATATGTATTATTGGCTAGATATTATTAAGATATAAAGAAGTAAATAATCTTGAGTATAATTGGTGTTTAAAGTTTTAATAGATTTTGACTAAAATTCACACATGGATACAAAGGACAGACCACAAGTGGTCTAAATATGCCAGTATTTTACAGGAGTCTCTGAAAGATGCGGGTATCTAGCTTTGGAATAAACAAGCTGTTTTCAACCCAGGGTCACAACAAGATGAATTGGCTTGCTTAGAAATCACCAAAACAGTATCCCTTAGAAATGCTTCATGGAAGTTTAACTCCTCACAATTGACTTATCTTTTTTTTAAAGAGTTTCTTGTATCCACTCCCTTCCTGAGACGCAGCCCTTGAATGTAACCAGTAACATTTAGTCATTGCTCTACTTTGAATGTGAAATTCTCCCTCTTCCACTCTCCATCCCTACCCCCACGTAAGCTCCTGTGTTTAAACACTTGTCCACAGCTGCTGCCCATGTTCTGGAAGGTTGTGAAACCTTTAGGAAGTGTTGGCAGGACATAGGTCATTAAGAGTGGGCCTTGAGGCTCATAGCCCCACCCTACTTTCTGCCTGTGTCGGCTGCCTGTTCCACCTAGATGTAGGCAAGCAGCCCCAGCTGACAACCACTCCCTGTTGTCAGGCTTTCCCCCCCATAGCAGAGTAAACTCTCCAACCAGGAGCCCACATTAGCCTGTCCTTCTTTAAGGTGGTTCTTGTCTTGTGCTTGGTCACATCTTTGACAAAATATCCAGCACATCTGTCAAATCAAGGCAGCATTTCTATCTTTGTGTGTTCACTTAAACAGATGATTACCAGGTAAGAGTCTGTGTAGAGACATAGCAGAGAGCCAGAGGAGAACACCAAGATGTCGCAGGAAGAGATCTGATAAACGGTGGCCAGGGGAAACACTCAGAGAGAGGGGGTTGTGTGTGTTTCTGAACTTTCAGAGGGGATGTGCAGGGATATTGTTTTCTTTTATGACTATAAGAGATTATAGTGACTTCTACATTACTAATTTAGAAAAATTAGATTTTTGCAACATTGAATTAGGCCATCCCTTGCAATAGTAAGTCATAAGGCAATAAAATCCACATGCAGATTCATATAAAGGCTGTAGGATGCCGACTCCATCTCTCAGGCACAGATAGGACTTTAAGAATTCTCTACCTGGTTTAAATGTGAGAATTTCCTGGGATGCCCTTCAAGGCACACTGGTGGCCTTAGATTTGGATTTCCTTGACTTGGTATTGACTTTGGTCTGTACAGAGATAGGTCATGGTTAGAATGGAGGACCATGTTGGTCCAGTATGCACCTTTGCTAGTTGACTTGTTGAACTGATTAGATGTTTCCTGGGCATTTCGTGACCTAGACTGAAATAGGTGGATGAGGTTGGGCAGGAATTCAGGAGCCCTCACTGCAAAGTGGTCCTGATGCAGGGCACTGGAGGAGGGTTGATGGAGTTTAAACAAAGAGTGGGCATGTGCCCTATTCACTATGGCTTTACTCAGGAGACAAGGCTCAGTTTTCTAGTCATCGCCTCTAATGGAGACAGAGACTGTCATTAAAAAGTCGGACATCTCCTCAGGAAGGTGACATTCCTGGAGCAGAGCCAACAGCAAGATGCCGGAAAACAATGGCAGAGAGAGGTTACCACACACATCTTCCAGAAACATGGATGCAACTCCTGGAAGCCACCGTCCCCTCTGCCTATTGGCAGTAGGTAGAGAATAGCACCCTCCACAGAGAAGGAAATCCTGCCTTCTCAGGAGGGCACAGACTAAGAGCAGCATCTCCTGTGGCAGTGACCCCTCCACACAGGGCATGGAGGGTGGGTCCTGTCTTTTTGAGGAGGGCACAGGCTGAGTCAGAGTCTCCCTTGGCAGTGTGTGCGCTTGTTACTTCACTTTTCTGAGATTCTTTTTAATGCCCCAGATCCATGACACCAGGTCTTGCCAGCATCCCACCCACCCGGCACATTGGCCTCCCTCGCTTGAGAATGAGTTGTTTAATTTTCTCAATCCATATTGTGGCTTTTTGGATGTAAGTTTGCATTAAAGCTCTTTCTGTGCAAATAGAAATTTTGGCATAATGAGAGTGCCCTGGTGGACTGGTGTGGAGGCAGACACATCATCTCAAATTCATGCGTTCCATACTGTGGCTTAATTTAAAGTCTGGGTTACTTGAAAATGCATTTATTAAGTCTGACCTACTTTTAAATATTTAATATTCCATTTTAGCTTCCCTGCAGCAAAAGAAGCATCAAGGTCTTCATGTTCCAGTCAGTCTTTAAAACCTCAATATTGATTCAGATAGCAAGAGACTGTGTGACCCTCCATCCTCAGGACTACCTTCACAAGTGGTATTTAAGGCAAGTAGCAGCTCATGGGCTCTTGCTTATACTTGTACACCCACAAAGACCAGGCTGTTTGTCCTTCTGAAAACTCTTCTCCCATCTGAGACCACTGTTGCTAAAAAGAAAAACAAAACAAAAATAGAAAGTAGTGGGTGCTGCATGCAAAGCCCACTGACTAGACGAGTGGGATGTTTACCACTAAAGCTGACTCCTTTGATCAAAAGTCATTCTGACTTGAGGAATGACAGACAAGCGGGCAAAGCATAAACTGTAAATTTTGGAGGCTGGAGATGGAAGAATGCAGGGAGAAAAATGATAGATACTATGCAATGTAAATTATGAATGTTAAGCCAGATTCATATTTGCATATTGCTTAGTTCATTACTAAGTGAGATGATGTACACTCCCAACACTCAGTGGAAGAGAATAAGGTACAGAGAACTTCAGTGAACAAACACAAAAGGGTGAGGCGTGTAACGTGCCTATGTCCTTGTCGGGCGCAGAGATATTTTGTATAGAATTTTATGCACCTGGAGTTTAAGTTTCATGGCAACCAAAGTAAAGATAAAATATGACAATTATATGATTTAATGCCATGAGACTACGATATCCAGTCAAGAAGTACAGCTGGCTTTGATCCTAATCTCATGTCCACTTTCTCTAGCAGATCATGTAACAGGAATATTTGTGATGTGGATGACAATAGAAAGCAGCTTGTGAAGAGCACAGTGGTGAGCGAGTGCAGTGATGAAGTGTATTTGTTTACAAGGGAGTTGTCTAGCCAAGCACAGACTTGTAGTCAGCCCTGGGAACAGCAAGAAAGATAGGTGATGTTCAGTTGAACTTAGTCATCTAAGCAGATTGCTTCATTTTCTGCAGAAACAGCCTTTCTGCAGACGTGAATCCCTGGTGGAATAGAGGCCATTGCTGCAGCTCAAGAATGCATGCCTGGCACACATGCAGGGACATGCTTTCTAATAGCAAAGGACTCTGCTTTCGTCTCCACACTTTTAGCTCTGGGTGGAAAGAAATTGACGGTGACATTCCCAAAGACTTTAATCAAAGAGGCTGCAGGAGTCTAACACATCTTTAAAACCTGAACGGAGAAAAGGGGACACATTAAGAAGGCCAAGATTCTAGATGTGTGACAGAGCCCCTGAGAAGAGCTTAATACTCATCATACAACTGACAAAAAATCCTTATAATTAAATAATAAAAATGTGCTATTTGATGACGGGGCGTGACTGAGGAACGCATTTTCCTCGGCTTTCACTGAGTGGTGCAAACTGAACTTTCTTTCCCTGGAGACTGTATCTGTGATAAATTTGTTCCTAAGAAGATAAAGTCTGGGCTGGTGATACAGTTCTGTCTGTCATGCGCTTTCTGCACAGCGATGCCCAAACCCTGTGTATAAAATCTGGGTGTGGTGCTACACGCATGTAATCCCAGCACTGTGAGGTGAAGATGAGCGTGCTCCTGGGGTTCACCAGCCAGTAAGAGAGCCTGTGTCATAGAACAAGGTGGCTAGCACCTGGGGAATGACAGCTGACCTCCACATGTGCACCCATGTACGCTCCTCCATAGACACACATGTGCATATGTGGATAAACATAAACATGCACACACATATATACACCTGTGCACATTTACATATCCATGCACACACACATACATACATGCATGTGTGTGTATGCACAAATACACACACACACACACACAGACACACACACACCACATTTGAAAATTTTGAACAAGCACCTGTGTCTTGAACTTTCTCACATCTTTTGATCCCACTGCTCTTCCACTCTGTGTGCTCTGTTTTTTCTGTTTCCTGTATGAAGTGTTGGCTGTAACATCAAGAACAATGTGGAACTTCATGGGTGGTTGTGAGCCTGATTGTTCGTGCCTGATTTTAACAGGAATGCTTCTGAGAATTACACTAATGAGGATATTGGGAAACCCACCGGAGATACTTTTCATCTATCAGAATAAGACATCACTCTCACGCATCGAGTATGGCAACATCTTTTGTTACTGGGGACATATTTTGTATTTTAAATTAATTTTATTATCACTCAAGAAAGTGGAATGGATTTCTTCTGTTTCTTAGATTATACACATTATCTGGGAAACAGTCACTAACACTTGCAGCATCAGAACATTCTTGTCTTCGTGCAACGGCATATGTGGGGTGTGGAGGTGCACCTAGATATACTCATGTAGGTATCCCCGTGAGGGATGTAGTGACCTTCATATTTCATCTCTGGACCCTGTAAGATGATTCCATAGTCTGTGTCTTCAAGAGCCTGTCTTGTCACTATTCTGAGGATGGACACCCAGGAGCAGGAGGCAGACAGGTTTTGCTTTCGGCGAGGCGCCTCTTCCCTGCTTCCCAGCTGCCCGGCTGCTCACCTCTCACCCTTCCTCCCCCAGTCACTCCAGACCACTTGTTTCTTTCTAGTCTCAGCCAAAATGTTGAGCCGTTCTCTTCACAGACATTCCTGCCTTCCCCTCTGCCTGTTTTGACAGAATCCAGGAAGAAGCCATGAAAGAAGAAAAGAAAGCTTGTTCATGCCAGATATTTGCTTAAGGTCTGAAAACTCACCAAGTGTGCAGGGTAACTGGTCTACCAGGTCATTGCTGTACTCCCAAATCTGAGCTGTCTCGAGGTTGGGTTTTCTACTCTATGATTCCTGCTTTCTATTCATACTCTTCTCTCTCTACTACCAAATCTACTCTGTTTTCTACTCTGTTTAATCACCTTCTAATCATTTCGTTGGTACTGTGGTAAAAGTGACAACATCAAGGGGCAGGCTATGAACTTATACTTATTAGCAACTTCGCAATTTCTGTCATTGTTATTTAATTATTTAGTGCCCTTCTCCCTCCTTAACTGAGACAATTCAAGGAACCCAGAAGTGACGTTACCATACTAACCTTTGCACTTCTAACACCTGGTATCTAATGCCTGGAATGTTCAAAAATTATCTGCCTAATACATGGAATGCATGACAATCAAATGGAAATACATAACGGAGCATGTTTGATGTTTGATAAAGAAAAGGTGTCTTCCTAAGGAAAACACTAAGCCTTTCAGAATTTTATGAATGCCCCCTGAGATCAAATTAGATTGAAAATTAATTCCTTCTGCAAAGAAGTTCTACCAAAACTCTTAATATATATAAAGGTAATAAATTCTATTTATCTTTCAACATCCCAATTCCAAACTCTCACCTCCCCAAAGCCTTCTTGAACCTCTTCTGGTCTTCTGCGGTGAATGCTAATGAAACAGTCTGATATTATCTCCCTCTGTATCCAAGAACTCCATAAGGGCACATACCTTCCTTTTGTAGATTGCAAAGTATTTTGTGCATATCAAATAATCATTAAAACTCTAATGAATAAATAAATACATGCAGGGCAATTCATTACAAAAGACAAATCATTAGCAAGTTCTAATGGCTGATCCAGACATCAGAATACACTATAATTCTGCAAAATGCAAAAAAATGAAGATAAAGAATATAGAGCCCCCATCTTAAAGACCTAATACTTTCACTTAGGGACTCTTCTAGTTTATTTCTGCTATGTATGTATTAAGCCCCACAGGATCCTGATTCCAGTACCTCTTACGTTCATACTCAGCTCAAAACCCCTCATACGGATTATCAAATTGAAAGTACTCTTGTATCATGGCTCTTTCTTATTTACTGGAAATCCAATGTACTGTTGCTTATGATTAGTTGTGCTAGGAAGCTTCTCTGTTGCATGGACGCTGGCTCCTGTAGCAGGAGCCACACTCCGCTGTCTATATTCTACAGAGAGCTCAAGTGGATGCTCAGAGTAATCATTAGCATAATATTTCCATTAATTTCCATTTCCATATAATCCTATTAATTTTACATATGAGGTAGTCCTAATTGGAAAGGCAATAAAATATAATCTTGTGGCCCATAAATAATGACAGCTACTGTAAGAAACTGAGTAAGAAATTGGTCAAAGTGAAGAATGTAGAGATGTATTGGAGATGATCACTCCTTACTGTTTAAGGACAGTTATCTGTACAGCAGCCCAGTGTGTATTATCTCTTCTGATCCCCTTAGAAGAGTTTTCAGATGAGTAGATCAGAGATATCACCAATCTTAAGAAAGAGTGTTCTAGAAGTTTGGCTGCGTCCTAGGTCCAGGAGGCAATGTGATGGAATCCAAGATCGGTGTCTGGAACCCAATCCCCAGACCTGCCATTTATCTTAGCAGTTTCTGGGCAGTGAGCACTCAGGTCTGTGACAGACAGGGAGAGGTGGGCGGGGGCTAATGATACCTTTCTCTGACTGTCACCATCATGAAGCTGCTATGATGACCTAGAATACATGGCTTGGTTGTCACGGCAACAAAATAAGTAGAACCTTGCAGTGATTGTTAGGGTCCACTGTAATATAGCTGTTTATACTCCCTACATAAGGATTGTGGGTACCATTGAACCCTCCTCTGGGATTGCACCCACCCTGCAGCTGCACATGGGCTTGGGAGGGGCTGAAGTCTACAGCAGATGGGAGGTAAACCAAAGTGGGGGCTCTGTGACTCAGTTTCCATGAAGTTGCCAGGTAAGGGGTAGAGGATCTTTCAGTGATGCAGATATTTTGAAACACCCATGTTCCTGTTAGTAAAAGGCCAACAAACTTTTTGGTTCGTTGGTTGAAACCATTACTTAGGTCTGTGCTCAGTGTTCAGTTTCACAGGGGTCTGTGATGTTTCATGGCAACCCGGACGTGCTTCAATGAGGAGGACGCCCTTCCTTCCCTGATGTTTCCCTCCTGTTCTGTAAACCTTCCCTCCCTCTCCTCGGATGCACAGCCAGAACATAGGATGGCCACTTATTGATTATTAATTAAGTTAAATTAATCATTAAATGAAAGGTGAACACTTTCTGGAAACTCACATTCAAAAGATGTTTTCTTGTTTTGTATAATGGAATGTGCTAAGAACTTATATGTCTTATAATTTGATAGGGGCTGAACTTTTTTTACTGTGCCTTTCCCGTGTTAGCATCTAGTCTGCTCAAGAGTTCGCAGGACTGTTTAGTCAAAGTCTCCTTTGTTTCCCAGAAGGAGGAGCTGACATGGAAGAATTAGAGATAGAATGGGTGATTTTGTGATGTTTATCTACTTATTTTGTGTGTGTCTGTATGTGTGTGGCCATGCATGTGCAAATCAGAGGATAATTTCTGGGAGTTAATTCTTTCCTTCAACCATGTGGGCTCTGGGTTTCAAACTCAGATCATCAGAACTGGTAGCAAGGGCCTTCACACACTAAACCATCTTGCTGGCCCGACAATGCTGGGATCAGCTGAAAGTGTAACCCAGAAATCCAGCTCTGGGTTGGGAATTTAAATTCTTGTGTGAACCAGAGTGTGTCAGACATTGCAAATGAACTCTCATGTAGAAAAGAGAGATGGACAGGCAGTGAACCAATCCCCACTTACCGTTGTCTGACGCACAGCACTTCCCCCAACAGACAGCCTGAGTCATTTCTAATCCTTCCAGCAAATTCACAGAGCAATTACTTCTGAGCAATGCAGGTTTTGAAGAGATTACATAACTTGCCCAAAATCTCTAGGCGAAAATACAGCCACGTGGACTGAGACTACTGTCGCTTCAAGTCTAAAATCACTTTTTAAATCTGATCTTTAAAACTGTTAGCGAGCATCTCGTAAGAATTAGAAGCTCAAAGTTTACATAAAGCCTGGATCTTTTTCTCATAGTTAATGGTAAGGAGAAGGAGATGGGGAGTTGGCTAGATAGGAAGTCTAGATCTGGCCTTTGTTTTCCTCTGATGTTGGCTCTGTCTATTTGCTGCTTTCTTTTGGTCACCAGATTATCTCTTTGTCCTTACTCTGTCTCTCTACCCACACTCTCTACCCGAGAATCTTTAAGGAGTTTTCTGTCTGGGCTGCAGTAGGGAGTATTAATCAAGAGAGCTGTGCCAGCATAAGATGAGCTGATGACAGGAGACACTTAGTACTCAGTAGAAGACATCCATCCATTGTGTAAGACCACTGCACTGAAGGTTATGTGAGCTCCAACGTCATCTCGTGTGGTGAGATGGTAGTCCCCGGACTGTGTCATAGACATCCTCAGAGTCTCAACTTCCATAGCTGTATAGTGGAGCTGTTAAAGCCCACCTCATCTAGGTGTGGTGAGTAATAACTGCATTTTCAAATAGAACTAATTATGTTTTCATTAACTAAAGAAATGTATTAAAGATAAACGACAGTGTTGTCTTATTTTTTGGTTTCAGTGCATGGATTTAACGGATGTTTATTTTTAACTATATGTGTGCGTGCACATGAATGCAGTGCCTGTGGAAGCCAAAAGAGGGCATCAGACAGCCCTGGAACTGGAGTTACAGGAGGCTGTGAGGCTCCCGGTGTGGGTGATCAGAGTTAAACTCAGGCCCTCTGCAAGAGTAGTACATGCCCTTAACTGTTGAGCTGCCTTTTTAGTCCACTGCACGCATCTTGAAAGCCCACTTTGTCACTTATAAAGAACCTAGCATAAATATCAGAAAAGATGAACTAGATAATTTGGAAATGCTTGCCCAATATTTTTCCAGCAAAGGGTAGGGATTAACTGTGCATTCAGGATTCCGGAGTTGTGCATGCAAACATTTTCAGTGTATGTCATAAATTCCCAATACCTTAACATTAACACAGTGTCCATCATAAATATCTTAACATTTGCCTACTTGGTTTCTTTTCTTTCCCTCATTGTGCAGTGAATATGATGCTACATTTGAAAGGCAAGATTAGTTATAATTGGTGGGACCATCAACAGCATCATTCATGCCTCACACCTTACTTTGTATAGAAAAATTCCATCTGTGACAGAGAATATATATACGGCTCCTGTGTGGCTCTATGGGGTGATGAGCAGGCCAGCGCAGATCAGTGCCTTGGTTGAACTCATCCCACAGATTCACTTCTTTCCAGCTTCTGCCTCTTTTGAGAATGGAAACACAGGCCTGCTACTCATTGTTGGGTGTGACTGTGGGTGTTGCCCATCACCTCCTGCACAAGTCCTCTTCAGCTTGTGTTTGAAGCTTGTGTCCCTGTGAACGTCATGCAGGGACCACAGCAGCCACTTTTCACAGTCTCAGTCTCCCTGTAGCTTTAGCTATGGCACGACAGAGCTCTCCTGAGGTATTCAAACACAAGGTGTGGTTTGAGTTAGATGTACACTTTGTTCTTGCTTTTTCTGTGCTCAAAGCCCAGGAGTAAGGAGAAGGAACTACCTTTTGGTTCTGGGATCATTCTGGGTGGCCCTGTGAAGGACACTTAGAACCTCAGGTCCCTGGACTATCAGGAGATGAATACTTTGCCTTCCATTTCCTGCACAGAAAACCACTAGGAAACGTCTATCATGATGACATTTGGCATATGCCACCTGATTTTCCATAAGCTTTCTCTCCATATCAAATTATATCTAACATCAAAGTGAAACTTACATAAAACAAAATATACACAGATTTTAAGGGCAAAGGAAACTTGGCATATACGCGCAGGTATCTAAGCTGCAACCACCCTGGGCTACAGACTGCACCAACATTCCCAGAAGGCTCTTTCTTGCTCCCTCCAATCATATGCCCCAGAGGATCATCACCCTTTAAATGTCCATCTTCATGTATTAGTGTGTCCCCTAGGGGGACTTGCTTTAAATTTTTGAGATTCACCCATGTAACTGTATGCAGTTGTAATTTATCCTTTTTAAATAGTGTGTCATAGACAATACTGGAGGCAGACTGCTAAAACCCTTATCATGGCTCATGCCTGGGGAAGACACTGAAGGAAAAGGAATCAAAGGAGGTTATTTTGAGACTGTTTGGAAGCTCTTGGAATAGTTTGGGCTGATGTTGAGAAGGGAAAAGTGGGTCATCCAGGGAGGATCCCAGAAACCAGTGAATGATGCATGATCAATAGACAGGAAAAACTCAAGGGCAGCGCCGGAGTTCCTCTCTTCAAAGCTGAGTTTGTGTCTAAGAAGAACATGTTTGGTGAAGGAAAAACTGGGTTCTAATGCGGTGGTGTCTGGTGTAAGATGCTCTTCATATAATGGCTATGTTAAAAACTGACTGAGAGCTGCAGGGTGGATGTCATGGGCTTTCAGCATCATGAGGCATCACCAAGCCCTGGGATATTGTGGACTGGCCAAGCTCTCAATGACTGAGGACTCTACAGAGGAATCTTAGAAGGTCTTATTAATAAAATCAAACCTGAGGCCAGGTATTGGGTTGAACGCTGGAAGATCAGAGAAGCAGAACAAGCCACAGCTACCTCACCTTGCCAGTTCCTCAGCTGATTCTGTTTCCTCAGATTGGATGCCTCTGAGTCCTCATCCAGAATGAATCTCAGCTGAACTGCTGCTCAAAAGCCTGAAAGCTTAACCAGCCAAATGCTTCTAGTTTCTGGTCCTCACACTTTATATACCTTTCTGCTATCTGCCATCACTCCCTGGGATTAAAGGCGTGTGTCACCATGCCTGGCTGTTTCCAATGTGGCCTTGGACTCACAGAGATCCAGAGGGATTTCTGCCTCTGGAATGCTAGGATTAAAGGTGTGAGTGCCACCATTTTCTAGCCTCTGTATCTAGTGGCTGTTCTGTTCTTTGACTCCAGATAAGTTTATTAGGGTGCACAATATTTTGGGCAACACAATACCACCACAGGACTCCTTCTGGCTGCAGTGCTGACAGGGAAGGTTGGAGTTTTTCAAGCCTGTGTGGGACAGTCTTTCTGCGTGTTGTGAATATGCTACCATTGGTTAATAAAGAAGCTGCTTTGGCCTATGGCAAGACAGGTTACAGCCAGGTGGGAAATCCAAGCAAAGATACAGGAAGAAGAAAGATGGAGTCAGGGAGACACTGTGAGCCACTGGGGGAGGAAGATGTAATAGAACACAGGTAAAGCCACGAGACACATGGTGATTCATAGATGAATAGAAATGGGTTAATTTAAGATGTAATAGTCAGCTAGCAATAAGCCTGAGCCATAGACCAAACAGTTTGTAATTAATATTAAGCCTCTGAGTGATGATTTTATAAGCTACTATGGGGCTGGGTGGGATACAGAAAAGCTTCCAGTTACAGCAAAGCCTGTTACCCTGGGTGCCATGGAAGTCTGAGAACAGCACCTGTCCCTGTGTGAGCTCACTGTGACTCCTGAATGCCATGTCTCCTTCCTGTCTTGATGTATATAGGAGCCACAACTGTCTTTCTGTCAAACCAAAAAGAAATTTTCAGTGTCACTTTATTTATGGAGGCTGTGGCCTCCCTCAAGTAAAGAGGGTTGGCACAATCTTTTCCCTGTGCCTGTTCCCTCACACCCAGGGTAAACCTTTCTGTAAACGCAGACATGAGTCCACCTAGGGCTCCTTGGCTTGTCTAACACTGCCTAGACTTACCTCTATCCAGCCTGCCAATGTAGAAAGGTCGGGGAGCGGGATAAGAGAATTGGTTTATTGATCAGAACGGCAGAGGACACAACTCTAACTTCCTCGTCACTGACTGCTGAAGGGACAGTCCAGTGAGGGCACAGAGTCCCCTAATGGTACAAGAGGAAGCTGAGCCCAACAGCCCTGTTTTAGGTTGGGTTGTGTCAAATTTCCAACTTGGTCTCCATGAAAACGTGCATAAAAATGATATGGCACAGTTAAATATTCCTTAAGAACACTCTGGGCAGAGGTTTAGATGGCATTAACTGAGGAATGGCAGCAGTCCACATTTATTACACAATTAATATTCGTAATTTTTCTGGGCTTCACGGAGGTCAGGGTAATTTTCCAACTTGCTGTTTTGTTCTTTGTAACTCTGGTTTAACAGTCACTTTGTGTTGCTTGAACTTCTAAAGGTCTTTTAATTAAAAAAAAACAGAGCCAGATATTGGGGTAAATGTTGAAAGATCAGAGAGACAAAGGAACAAGCCATAGCTACTTCTTACCTCACCAACTCCACGAATCCTCTGACTGAATGTCTCTGAGTCCTCAGCCAAAAAACTTTAGGTCCTGTTCCTCACCCCTTATATACCTTTCTCAAGCCAGCCATATCACTTCCTTCTTAGTGCTGGGCTTAATGGCCTGTGTGCTTCCAAAATACTGGTAGCAAAGGCATAATATCTCAAGTGCTGGGATTAAAGGCATGTGATTCCCAAGTACTGGGGTTACAAGTATGTGCCACCACTGCCTGACTCTGTTTCTCTCCTAGACTGAGTCAGTCTCCTGTAGTCCAGGGTGGCTTTGAATTCACAGAGATCCAGATGGATCTCTGCCTCCTGAGTGCTAGGATTAAAGGTGTGTGCCACTACTGCCTGGCCTCTATTTTTAATCTAGTGGCTTGTTCTGGTCTCTGATCTTCAGGCAAATTTTATTAGGGTACAATAAAATATCACCACATTTTTGTATTCAGGTTTCTCAAACATGAACTTGTTTCTGATACTTCAACTATTTCTTTCTTTTAAAAAAAATATGTGCGGAAGCTCTCAGCTGCTCTTGAAAAAGTAGAAGTTTTGAAGTTTTGGTTACTTTATTCTCTCTCTCTCTCTCTCTCTCTCTCTCTCTCTCTCTCTCTCTCTCTCTCTCTCTCTCTCTCTGTGTTAGGGCCTGAGCTCAGGACCTCTTGCTCACATACTATAGTCAGGCTCTCGGACACTGACTTTGTAACCCTAATGGTTTAGGTCTAATATTTAAAAACAATACAGTCATGGCCTTGCCTTATTGTTGAATATTTTACAAGTGCTTCCTTCAAAGTACAGAAATCTCAGAGCAAAGTTTTAATCTTGTTTGACTCCTCCAATCATATAACCATAAAAAAAAGTTTTGATCCATTAGTGGAATAGTTATCATAAGCTAAGATGCTGTTAAGAATGACTGATGCAGAGGCAGGTGGATCTCTGTGAGTTCAAGGCCAGCCTGGGTTACAGAGTGAGTTCCAGGAAAGGCGCAAAGCTACACAGAGAAACCCTGCCTCGAAAAACCAAAAAAAAAAAAAAATGACTGATGCACCAATGTAAATATTTATTAGCAATGGGCAGAAATAGAAGTAAGAAACTCTTAAGAACAGCATTGTAATGACCTCTGCTTGAGGATGCTCCCATCCAAGTGCAACATCACATGAGTGTGCATTTAATTTGTGTACACAGGGATGTGTCATTGGGCACACACACAGGATGGAACTGACATATTTCAAAGAGTTATTCATGCATCTATTTACTAACAATACTAATTTTTCAAATAGCCATTAAATTTGTGGAAATAATATTGTATGGGTGAGCATGTATTCCAAAGAGAATTTGAATCAAAGCCACTGGCCCACTCCTAACACAGTGGGGATATCTGCTCTGGAATCTCTCTTAGAAGTGCAGCGTAGATGTGGAGGGTGCTCAGACAGCAGCTATGTTCAGACAACCCCACGTCCACAGTAATCAAGGGGGCAATAGTCGGAGAAATTTTACAATCTTTCTTGATCTCGATGGCAATGGAATCTGGAGAACTGAAATTACAAAGAGATCAGCAGAGTTTGGAATATGAATTATATAAAATAAATGATCCAATCCTTTTATTTTAAATATTAAAGTGTGTGTGTGTGTGTGTGTGTGTGTGTGTGTGTGTGTGTGTGTGTGATTGTGCACATGCATGTGGGTGCTTGCTGAGGCAGGAAGAGGGCGGCAGATTGCCTGAATGGCGTTACAGACAGTTGTGAGCAGTGCTGATGTGGGTGCTGGGAACTGAACCTCAGTTCTCTGCAAGAGCAGCCAGTGCTCTAACCACTGTACCATCTCCCCAACCTCTACACCATTCTTTCAGTTCAGGGTGAGAGCGCAGCTAATACAAGAAGAATTAAAACCTCACATGAACATTTGGAACTCTGAGTTTTCCCCAGGAGACTGACAGTGCATTTCTCTCAGTTGTCAATAGATTTATTTTTTGATGCACTGGAGGAATTAATTTAAACTTTTTGTTTCCTTACAGATCTGCTCTGGGAGATGTATTTTCACTGTTTTCTTTTTATGTATAAATATAAATAAATTTTTATACATTTATTTATTTTATAAAAATAAATAAATATAAATATCTTTATAAATAAAGATATATAGATATGTAGATATGTCTGTGCACGACGTGAGTGCCTCATGTCTCTGGAGGTCAAAAAAGGGTGTCAGACCCCCTGAACTGAGTTAAGGATGGTTGTGAACCACCATGTGGGTTCTGGGAATGGAACCGGAGTCCCCAGGAAGGCCAGCCAGTGCTCTTAACTGCTGGTCTGCTGCTGTAGCCCTTGCTCTAACACCTTATATTTTCAAGAAATGAAACAGCACGGGCAACTGCTATCCTGGCTGTACGTCAATGCTGTACTGACAAAATAGAGAAGAAACTCCTTTGTCACTTCTGGGCATCATGATATCCCATGGTTGTAGGCTATAATCTAAACAAGGGTAGATTTGACTGTGTACCTCTATGGTGGTTTGAATCTCTGAACCTTTCTCATTCAGGGCTCCAAAGTTGACTGAACCCCAAATACAGCACATGGGGAAACTTCTTCCTCATAAATCCATATGAAATGGGGTGGTTTTGTGTGAGACTACGCATCACTATATTTTGACATGTTCTCTTCCGTATCCATGTCAGTCAGAGCACAGTGTTCTCTAAACATTTCCTCTGTACTCGGAGTAACTATCCCATCGTCTGCCCTGATAACCCTTTAGTTATTGGTGGCAGTTGGCTATGTGAAACATGTTTCCTGTCCCTTATGCATGAGGTCCTGCAAAACCTGCTGCCTGCTGGATGGCCGTGTGCCAGAGAGCTAGGTAATCTCAGCAAGTGGAGCTCAGTCTTAATCAGAATGTTTGTCCCTGGGGTGTAGGAGGCAAGGGACTATAATTACCACATGCAGAAGACATAACCAGACAAGGGGGCTCAGGGGCAGGTTCCAAGGAATCTGAAGCATGAGGTAAAGTCACCAGCATCCCCAGTCTGGGACTCTGCTCTCTGTCCACAGTTGACCACTTCAGCATTTCCCTGGGACAAACATGAAAGGTGGCCTTCCAGCACACTGGCTGACTTTCAGCATTCTGTTCCCTGAATCCCAGCATGAGGTGATCACTCAGGGATGGGAAGTGGCAATTGCTATTTTCACATGCAAGCTGCTGGCAGTCTGCTCTTTGCAGTGGCTTCATGTTAGATGCTTGTCATGGTACAGTCACTCATTGATGCATGGTGCTTCTAACGTGAAGCTTTCCTTGGCTTTAATGAACTCCAGAGCAAACGTGAGCTCCCTAGCTGCTATTTGCCCATTTGAAACTCGAGTATTCTTTACCTCACAATTTGAAATGAGATGACAGTATTTGATTAAAGGAAGCCTAGAGATTAGGGTGAGATTTTTTGATGATGGTAAATCCAGTGTGGAGGTTGATTGCCCCATAGAGACTAGACACATCCTTACTCTTAGCCTTCTCTACACCTTGATTTCAGTGTCTGTGGAAAATTTGGTAAAAAGATGATGCAGAGCATACTGCAAACCCATTTGTTGTTTCACTGCTTCTAAGACAGACTTTTCCACAGGCACTGAAATCAAGGTGTGGAGAAGGCTAAGAGCATGGGCATGTCTAGTCTCCACAGGGCACTCCACCTCCAAACTGGGTTTACCATCATCAAAACTGTAACCCAAACCTCTAGGCTTCCTTTAATCAAATATTTATCCATGCTTCAGGAGACAGCACCCAGTCTGAGACATGTGTGAACTCTGTGTGTCAGTGCCCCTTGGGGACATTCCTGTTGTCTGGATAGTCATGCTTCACATTCTTCTACTCATTTGGAAGAGTTTAGGAAGCAATACAATTAAGTTAAAATCTTTGGTACAACTCAGCTGTTTACTTTGGAGCAGTGGTGGGTCTTGGGTTTAATATTTTTGGGTTTGTACTTCATTCCTGATTGTCTTCATTTGATTTAACTCTGCTGTATGACCGTTCCTCAGCATAAGTTATCTTCATCTTTCCAGGAACTTTTTTACTTAATAGAATTTTTCACCTGAAATATTCCATAAACTCGTCTATTACTCTCTTTTTATAGAATCAGCGACAGTCTTACTGACTATGATACTGTAAGACTTTTTAAAAAATTTTTTACTTTCCCATTGTGGTTAAATATTAATTATTTTAAAGAAACCCCCTCACCTGGAGTTTGCTCTGTAACTGGGGCTCACACTTGCGTCCCTCCTACGTGAGCCTCGGAGGAGCTGAGTGACAGGTGAGCACTCCCTCACCCAGCTCCACGGTGGTCTCTCTGTTCTCTTTTTAAATGTGTGATCTACTGTGTTTATGTGTGTGCGTGTGCATGTGTGTTTGTGTCTGTGTACATATTCATGTTGAGGTCAAAGCTTGACATTGTGTGTCTTTCTTTACCCGGTCTCCTATTTATTTGTTAGTTTGTTTGTGGACCTGGAGCGTACCGACTGGCCATCCAGGAAGCCCTAATAGATCCTCCTGCTTTTGCTTGCCTGGGGTGGTACTGTAGGGGCATGCTGCCGTGTCCAGCTTTTGTAAGGGAGCTGGTGACCAAACTCAGGTCTTCATTGCTGTGGGATGGTCTGTATGTCAAATTGCTCTGACTGGTCAATAAATAAAACACGGATTGGCCAGTGGCCAGGCAGGGAGTATAGGTGGGACTAACAGAGAGGAGAATTCTGGGAAGTGGAAGGCTGAGGCAGGGAGACACTGCCAGCCGCCACCATGACAAGCAGCATGTAAAGATGCCGGTAAGCCACGAGCCATGTGGCAAGGTATAGATTTATAGAAATGGATTAATTTAAGATGTAAGAACAGTTAGCAAGAAGCCTGCCACGGCCATACAGTTTGTAAGCAATATAAGTCTCTGTGTTTACTTGGTTGGGTCTGAGTGGCTGTGGGACTGGTGGGTGACAGAGATTTGTCCTGACTGTGGGTCAGGCAGGAAAATTCTAGCTACACTTCATCCTTGTGCAGGAAGCATTTTTTCTAGAGTGAGCCATCTCCAGCCCCAGGTATGAACTACTTTTTATTATTTCCTTTTATGGTGCCGTGTGGTGTGGACTCGAGTCCTGCTTCCCCCCGCCTCCACTCAGGCGTTCCAATCTGAAATTCCCTCTGTGCTCTTCATTAGCTGCATCCAATAGTTGTGACTTCCCTGCAGATGCCTGTGTGACTCCCTTGATCTTTCATGGGCTGCTGCTGATGTTTCCAGGTGTTTGTGTGCTTTCTGCAGAGTTTCTGGTGTTAACCTCAGCTGTCAGTGTGAGGAGATTTAGAATTGCTGGCTTCTGGGCTTGGCTTCGGGAGGTCAGCTTGACTTAGAAAATTGAAATGGGAAGACCTGCCCACAGTGGGTGGCGCCATTCCCCTGGCTGGGGAATGCGTAAAAAGGAGAAAGCGAGCTAAGCACGGACATTCCTGGCTCTTTTTCCTGACCGTAGACACAGTATAACCAGCTACCTCAAGACCCTGCTGCCTTGACTTTCCAGCCATGATGGACTGCACTGCTGGACCGTGAGCCAAGAACCAAAAAACAAAACAGAACAAAAAAAATGTCTTAAGTTGCTCATTCAGGGTAGTTTATCACCACCACCACCCCAACAACAAAAATTATCTAAAACAGTTTTATAATTTTTTCTCTTTGTAGTTGGAGAATATAATTTTTTTGATCTTTTCAATATTTTTGGATTATTATATTTTTAAATCATTTACTATAAGACCAGACTAAAATGCGTTTTGATCAAACACACCTCTCATTCCCTCCACTTTGTTCCCTCAAGACCCTGTTGCCCTCACCAGTTTTTCTTCCCAATTTAATGTGTGCTTTTTTTTTTTTTAAATAACCACTGAGTCCATTTACTGGTACTTGTATGTGCATGGGTGTCAGACCATATAAGAGAGCATGCATGGCTATGCAGCTACTACATCCCTGAAGAAAACTTACTTCACCAGCAGCTGTCAATTGCCAGTAGCTCCTCAGTGAGGGGTGGGACTTCATGAGCCCCTCCCCCATCCATGTTGGGATTTTGCTTGGCTTGATCCTGTACGGGTCTTGTGTAATCAGTAAGTCCATGTGCACAATTGTGCTGGCATGGACATACAGCCTTCTCCTACCTCTGGCTCTCACCTTCTCTTTGGTGGTGACCCCTGAGCCTTGGTGGTCTGGATATTCTATAGAAATCTAGTTTAGGGTTCAGTACTTTATGCTTTCCTGTTTTCTGCACATTGACCAGCTGTGGGTCTCTGCTGCAAAATGAAGCTTCTCTAATGAGGGTGGAGAGATGTACTAGTCTATGAGTATAAAGGAAAGAACTTAGGGGCTGTTTCTCAATCTGGGCATTTAGCAGAATAATAGTACTAAGTTACCCTCATGGTATGTACCCTCTAGCCACAGGGTTTTGGTGTGGTTAACAGTACCAGGTGTGGGTTCCATCTGGATGAGATACTGCAATATCCTTTTATAAATTTGGACATAGATTATAGTTAATTTATAATAAAGTGTTAAAGGGAAACTCTACTGCTTCTCCAAGCACAGTTACCTGAAATAACTGGCCATTTAGTTCCCCATTTAACTGATTAGCATTTCTCTAAAAACTGGTAGCTCCTTCTCCTTCTGAACCCCGACACATCTTGTGAGCACCCATGCTCCTAATTGCTTTGAGATTGATGGAGTTCCCCCTGGAGGTCATCTGTAAATACCGTTACCTTTTCTGAAGCAGAATTCTGAGGACTAGTGGGGGCAGGGGAAAATTCCCTGGGGTTCTAGGGTGTAAACTTTTCTCCAGATGGGAAAGCGACAGAGATGAGGGAGTCTGGGAACCAACCTACCAAATCATCAATGAACTGCAAAGCAAAAATGGTCATGTCCTGTTGAGATTGTCCTGGGTTGGGAAGGCTGGTGACAATCTTCCCAGATTACTGCCCATTCTGTCACAATTTTCTTCTTTTTTCCTATCACCTGTGGAGCTTGTTAAACCTTTTTACCTGCACACTACCTTCAAAGCAGACAAAAATAAGTGAACACCCCAGACATTTCCCCTGTGACTTTAGGGACCAGCCACAAGTAAGGATTTCTTTAACTCTCAATACTTGAATCATCAGGAGTAGGTTTCACAAGAACAGGGAATTTTTATTTATTTATTTATTTATTTATTTATTTATTTATTTATTTATTTATTCATTCATTCATTCATTCATTCATTCATTCATTCATTCATCCATTTATTTATTTATTTATTTATTTATTTATTTATTTATTTATTTATT